>CM069139.1:50874099-51098740 GCA_035221665.1 Okamejei kenojei
TGCACTGTCTGCAAGTTGCATGCTAATTTTACTTCCCCATCCATAAAGGGAGATGGAAGCAGATTTTATAACTATGGAAAAGTTAGTTTGATGACTGTGATAGGACAGGGATCTTTAGTCAAAATCTTTAGATTATGTTGGCTGCTTTCCAAGGGAGCATGAAGCTGTAATGGAAACATCTAAACGTCAAACGTATACTGAAAATAATCAAACTGCATTACAAACAGAAGGGTAAACTGATCCAGCCATAATTGAATGGGGGACGAAATGGACAAACAAAATGCAATGGATTTAATAGATTATAGGCTTCCAAAACGCCTTCAATAGGTTCCCAATTGGTAGGCACAAGTGTTAATTTTCTCATTATTCCCGATCACTTCCTCTTGGTTTTTCTGTTATCCAATTGCATCGGGACTAATTTAACATGCTGATCAGCATGTTTGTGATGTGGAAGGAAAGTGGAGCTCCCACAGGAAATTCACATAATCATAAGACGAAAATGCAGCCGAGTGAAAATTTTATAAACTAGCAGTTTGACCTGTTGACTTTTAATCTTGATGACCTGACCAATGAAGATGAGCGTACCATACTCCTTCTTTATTGTTCTATTTACTTGTATTGCTATTTTCAGTAAGCTATGGACGTGAATCCCAAGATCTATCGGTACATTGCTACTGTTAAGGGTCCTGCCGTTAACTGCATACTATCCCCTTGCATTTGATCTCCCAAAATCCAACACCTCACTTTTGCTTGGATTAAACTCCATTTGCCATTTGCTCATTCATATTAGTACCTGACCTATATCCTGCTGTGTCCTTTGACAAACTTCCTCACTGTTTGCAATTCCACCAATTTTATAGTCATCTGCAAATTTACTGGCAAATCCATCAACATTTTTATCCAAATCATACATTTTACAGAATGATTAGTAGGACTGGATGTTACAATTTCTAAGATTTCACTACAATTGACATTGTTCGGTATGATCACTAGGTGAATTTGCTAACAGACATATCTTCAGTTGTGTACCTCAACGTCACTGGGAGTTTCGGCCTTTTATCATTTCGACCATTTTTCATACATATTACAAATAGTAGGTCTCAGCACCGATGCCTGCGGGACATCACTGATCATACACCTCCAGCCAAAATGATGCTCCTCCACCACTACTCTTTGTTTTCTTTGCTGTCCAAACGAGCCCACCATGCTGGACATCATCCACATGCTAAAGCCCACATAGACCATGTTACCACTGTGCCTTCATCAATTCTCTTGGTCACCCCTTCAAAAAACAATCAAATCTGTGAGACACGATTTCCTACACAAAGTCATGTTGCCTATTCCTAATCAGCACTTGTCTTTTCAATTGTTGGTGAATCTTGCCCCTCAGATTCCTCGTCGATAACTTTCACACCACCGAGTTTCAACTTTGCAGCTTTCTTAAAGCACAACGTTAGCCACGTTCCAGTTTTCCGGTGTTTCGCCAATGGTAATGATGATGTATGGGCCCTGCAATTTCTCCCCTGGGTACCCACAGTGTCCAAGAACACACTTGATCAGGCTCTGGCGAGGTATACACCTTTATATGCCTCATGACCTCCATCACCTGTTATGTAATGTTAATATATTCCATACATCATTATTCATTTCTTTTAATCCCTTTTCCATGACCACCTTTATAGTACCCTCTGTGTATCCTTCTGCAATTGGATCCTCGACTTCCTCATCCACAGACCACAGTCTGTTCGAATTGGAGGAACCACTTCATCCCCAGTAACAATTAGTACGGGAGCACCTCAAGGCTGTGTTCTTTACTCACTCTATACCCATGACTGCGTAGCCGGTCATAGTGCGAACTCCGTCATCAAGTTCGCCGATGACACCACTGTGGTTGGACGAATCACAGATGGGGACGAGTCAGAGTATAGAAGTGAGATCGACCGACTGACCAAATGGTGCCAGCACAACAACCTGGCTCTCAACAGCAGTAAGACAAAGGAACTGATTGTGGACTTTAGTAGGGGAAGGATGAGGACCCACAATCCTGTTTATATCAATGGGATGATGGTGAAGAGGGTCAATAACTTC
This sequence comes from Okamejei kenojei, assembly GCA_035221665.1. Classification (NCBI taxonomy): domain Eukaryota; kingdom Metazoa; phylum Chordata; class Chondrichthyes; order Rajiformes; family Rajidae; genus Okamejei; species Okamejei kenojei. The sequence goes on from CM069139.1 coordinate 50,876,188, forward strand.
AAATTTCTGGGTGTACATATATCAGAAGATCTTTCCTGGACCCAGCACACCAATGCAATTGTAAAGAAGGCACATCAATGAATCAATCAAAGACTTTATTGTCATTCAAAAATACACCAACAAATGCAAGTCTGAACGAAATTTTGTTGCATCCGGCTCACCGTGCAACATAATATAACAAAAGGATAAAATAGATAATAGTGGCGGCACATTATATGGAATTCAAGAGTATGGTGGCTCGGGGGAAGAAGCTGTTGCAAAACCTGGCCGTTCTGCTCCTTATACTGTTATACCTTTTGCCCGAGGGCAGCAGAGTGAACAGTCCATGATGAAGATGTGTGGGGTCTTTTATAATGGTGTTGGCCTTGGACAAGCAACGTTTGCACGCAATGTCCCGGATTGAAGGAAGAAATGTCCCGATGATTATTTCAGCCGTCCTCACCACTCTCTGCACGGACTCAGCGACTCTACTTCCTGAGAAGATTACGGAGATTCGGCATGTCGAAGAGGATTCTCCTAAACTTCTACAGGTGCACGGTAGAGAGCATTCTGACTGATTGCATCGTGGCCTGGTTCGGTAATTTGAACGTCCAGGAGCGAAAAAGACTTCAAAAAGTTGTGACTACTGCCCAGTCCATCACTGGCTTTGACCTCCCCACCGTCGAGGGGATCATCCGTTGTCGCTGCCTAGGTTAAGTAAGGGGGAGATGCAGCGAGACCTGGGTGCCCTTGTACACCAGTCATTGAAAGTTGGCGTGCAGGTACGCCAGTCATTGAAAGTTGGCGTGCAGGTACGCCAGTCATTGAAAGTTGGCGTGCAGGTACAGCAGGCAGTGAAGAAAGCTAATGGAATGTTGGCCTTCATAACAAGAGGATTTCAGTATAGGAGTAAAGAGGTTCTTCTGCAGGTGTATAGGGCGCTGGTAAGACCACATTTGGAATATAGTGTACAGTTTTGGTCTCCTAAGTTGAGGAAGGACATCCTTGTCATTGAGGCAGTGCAGCGTTGGTTCACGAGATTGATCCCTGGGATGGTGGGACTGTCATATGAGGAAAGATTGGAAAAAACTAGGCTTGTATTCACTGGAGTTGAGAAGGATGAGGAGGGATCTTATAGAAACATAAAATTATAAAAGGACTGGACAAGCTAGATGCAGGAAATATCTACCCAATGTTGGGTGAGTCCAGAACCAGGAGCCACAGTCTTAGAATGAAGGGGAGGCCATTTAAGACTGAGGTGAGAAAAAACGTTTTCACCCAGAGTTATGAATTTGTGGAATTCCCGGCCACAGAGGGCAGTGGAGGCCAAATCACTGGACGGATTTAAGAGAGAGTTAGATAGAGCTCGAGGGGCTAGTGGAATCAAGGGATATGGGGAGAAGGCAGGCATGGGTTATTGATTGGGGACGATCAGCCATGATCACAATGAATGGTGGTACTGGCTCGAAGGGCTGAATGGCCTCCTCCTGCACCTATTTTCTATGTTTCTAAAAAGGCAGCCAAAATCATCAAGGACCCACACCATCCTGGCCACACACTTATCTCACCACTGCCATCAGGAAGAAGGTACAGGAGCCTGAAGACTCAGGTTCAGGAACAGCGTCTTCCCCAGAGCCATCAGGCTATTAAACACAACAAATAAGCTATGTGCTCTGAACTGCGAAAGATTATTATTTGTTATTTGCACTATATTTGTTATTTATTGAACTTTTTCATTTTTTATCCCGTTATATACAATGTTCACATATTCACATATTCTGTTGTGCTGCAGCAAGTAAGAATGTCATTGTCCCGTCCGGGACATATGACAATAAAGCACTCTTGACTCTTGACTAGTAAATGGACCACCTTCATGGTAAATGCAGATGATAAATATTAATCTAACGCCATGCCCATCTCATTTGGCTCCACACATAGACCACCACATTGGTCCTCAAAGGGCCAAAGCAATACCATGCATTCTTTTTGCACTGCTCATTTCCTTCTCATGTACTCGTCCAACATCTTTTGTCCATCAAGGGATTCTCGTGATTGTAGTTATCTATAAGCAATGATCCTTTCTCCTTAACGAGTCTGTCAAGTTTTTAAACCATCAATATACCTTGTCAGTGAGGGTTCCTTCATCCTTCCAGAGTCGCTGTTCACTCTAACAGGAATATGCTGTCCATGAACTCTTGCTATTTCACTTTTAAAAGCCTCCCACTTACCTGCAAACAGCTTCTCCTAATCAGCCTGTGCAGGTTCTTATATAATACCGTAAGTTAACTCTGCCCAATTTAAGACTAATTTGTGGACCTGGATTCTGAAATTATAAACCCTGCGAGTTATACCAAATTGGAGTGCAAAGTTGGCACCTAAGGCTGGAGGTATGTTTGGGAATGATTCTCATCTTGTCAAAGGCTGGTGAGGATTTTGAACAATTTTTAAATGCTTTAATGTTCTGAGGGATTTAATCACTGGATTTGTGGATTTTGCCACTCAATACATCCAGACTTGACAGTAAATCTGTGCAAGCCTTCGACTTATGAGAGTAACTGAATGTTACTGTTCCCTTTAGACAATAGGTGCAGGAGTAGACCATTCGGCCCTTCGAGCCAGCACCGCCATTCAATGTGATCATGGCTGATCATCCCCAATCAGTACCCTGTTCCTGCCTTCTCCCTATATCCCCTGACTCCGCTATCTTTCAGAGCCCTATCTAGCTCTCTCTTGAAAGTATCCAGAGAACCGGCCTCCACCGCCCTCTGAGGCAGAGAATTCCACAGACTCACCACTCTGTGTGAAAAAGTGTTTTTATGAGTAGCCATTCACACCAGCTTGATTTGGTCCATGGATTAATTTTGTGAATGGTAAATTTTAATAGATTTGCACAAAGTGATGCATTTTGACAGGAAAAACAATTATTACAGGAGTATGTGTTAAAAGGTAAAAGTTCAAATGCTGTAGCAGTAAAAAGGAACAAATTCACATGATTGAAATGATTGAAAAAATGCAAAACAGTTTAATAAAGGTATACATTTGATGGGAATTTATTGACGTGATGTATTGCAGCTTTAAATCCTACATTCCGAGCTAATAATAGGTTTCTGCTCTTCTAGGCATCTTGCTACCTAAAGCAAGGAAAGTTCAAGCAAGCAGAAACATTGTACAAGGAGATTCTCACTCGTGCTCACGAGAGGGAATTTGGTTGTGTGGATGGTGAGTGGATGGTTAAGGTGATTTTTTTTTCAGTTAATTTCAATGAGCAGAATGTTACTAATTTTCACTTGGAATGGTTAGCAAAACGTATGTATAAATGTTGCTTGTTTATTTTCCATTGTTTTGTGCCAATGACAAAACTAATAAGCAGGTTTTGAGGCTCACGGGCAATAATGAATAAACAATATACTATAAAATGGATATTGCCTTCTGCTGTATCTGAATTGTTACTCTTTTTACATTGTATTGTACACCCTTTTTGTTCTGTCTCAAATCAAATTAATATTTTACTTTTGAAATATTTCTAAAGATTGTGAAAGGTTAAATTATTAATATGTCAAAAACCACAATTTGTGATGCTTCTATCTAAAAGAAAAATCAAAATTCTCTTCCAAGATGAAAATAAACCTATATGGATGCATGCCGAGGAAAGAGAGGAACAGTGCAAGGTAATGTTAAAACATTGTCATTGTTTTGGGGGGTTTGTATGAAATATTTAAATCTGCTTCAAATTAATAAAATGGATTTAAAATTATCTTGGATATGCGTTGGACAAATACTAGAGGGCACAGTTTAAAGGAGATGTGCAGGGCAAATCTTTTTACACTGAGTTGTGGGTGTCTGAAATGTGCTACTAGAGATGGTGGTGGAAGCAGATAGAATGGTAGTGTTCAAGAGGCTTTTAGATAGGCACATGGAAATGCAGGTAATGGGGGGGATATGAAGCACATGTAGATAGTAGGGTTTTTAGTTTAAGTAGGCAGTGACGGGTCTGTTCTTGTGCTCTATTATTATATATGAAAGATGTGTGTGACTTTAACTTTTCAATATTGATAAATAATTTGGAATATTTTCCTGTCAGGAACAAAATCTAATTTAGAAAATGGATTTGCAAAATACTTATTGGACTGTAATGTTGGTTGACAAGGGCAAGGCTGTAGATGTCGTCTACGAGGACTTCAACAAAACCTTTGATTGGGTTCCATATGGTAGGCTGCTCGGGAAGGTTAGTTCGTATGGCATCCAGAGAGAGCTAGCTTCATGGAAGGAAACAGAGGGTGATGGTGGAAGATTGTTTTGCGGACTGGAAGCCTGTGACTAATGCTGTGCCTCAGAGATGGTACAGGATCGATTGTTGTTTGTGGTTTATATCAACGATTGAGATGAGAATGTGCAAGGCATGTTTGTTAAGTTTGTTGATGACATTAAAGTAGATGGTATTGTAGACATTGAAGATGGTTATCATAAATTACAGCAGGATCTTGAACAGTGGGTTGAGGAACGGTTAATGGAGATATGTAAGGTGCTGCATTTTGGGCAGTCAAACCAAGGCCAGACCTTCAGTCTATGGTAGGGCTCTCAGGAGTGTTGTAGGTACATAGTTCCTTGAAAGTGGTGTCAGGTAGATAGGGTGATTAAGAAGGCTTTCGGTACATTGGCCTTCATTAGTCAGGGTATTGAGTATAGAAGTTGTTATGTTACAGTTGTACAAGTCCTTGGTGTGGCCAAATTTGGAGTATTGTATTCAGTTTTGGTCATCCTGCTCTGACAAGGCACTTCCCTTGACAAGGCCGCTCAAGAATCAAGAACATTTTTGACAGAGGTCAGAGATTAAGCTTTTGTCAAAGCTGAGGTATTTAAAGCACCATACCATACGTTTCAGAAATGTCATTCTTGCCTTCTCTGGCACATCAGTTAAATAACACATTTTTCTTGTTTTAAATTGCTACTGTTGAGATTTAATTTTCTCTACTTTGTTTTTATTGATCGTTTTGTGTATGAGTCAGCCACGTGTTTTGCACGGACTAAACTATTGTATTCTGTTTAGGGAAAATCCAAAGATGGCACCACATTTGGCGAGTATGGAGGCTGGTACAAGGCATGCAAAGTCGACAGGTATATTTTCACATTTTTGTCATAAGGAATAGGAGTAGAATTAGGTCATTCGGTCCATCAAGTCTACTCCGCCATTCAATCATAGCTGATCTATCTCTCCCTCCTAACCCCATTCTCCTGCATTCTCCCCATAACCTCTGACACCCGTATTCAAGTATCAAGTAGTTACTTGCAACAGAATAGTGCTATTTCTTTACAATCTTGAGGCTGTATACTCTCCTGCTTAATCTGGAGTTCTGAATATTTAAAATAAATAAAGAACAGGAATAGTTTTAAGTTCTGTGTAAACAAGATTTACTCATTTGTACTTGGATCATAAAACATAGGAATATACTTGGCCCATTTAGTCTGCTCCGCCATTTGATCATGGCAGATCTGTTTTTGCCTCTCAACCCCATTCACCTGCCTTCTCCCTGTAACCTTTGATGCCCTTACTAATCAAGAACCTATCAGTCTCTGCTTTAAAAATACCCAATACTCCACAGCTGTCTGTGGCAATGAATTCCACAGATTCACCACCCTCTGGCTAAATAAATTCCTCCTTGTCTCCATTCTAAAGATGCACCCTTATATTCTGGGGCTGTGCCCTCTTGTCCTGGATTCTCCCACTACAGGAAACATCCTCTCCACTTCCACTCCATCTAAGCCTTTCATTATTCAGTGTATATTAGTAGCATGATATTTTGGCAGCTGATATTCTGTCAAAAAGGGACAACATTTTTATGCATTCATTTGAAGGAATTAATACGTCTGCAGTGTGAACTATAAACTTCTATTCCAAGGTAACACAGGTAGCCCATTTTAGGAAAACATATCAAAGTATTATGTCAATTAGCTACTGTAGTTAACCTACAATTAATATGTAGTTTGACAGTATCTACCATGACATGATAAAGATGACTCCTGTGTAATGTGTAAAGCAAGTTTTGACAGCAAATGGATACAGATACACTATTGATATGCACTTTTAAGATTTAAACTTATGCAGACCCGCCAAATAATTTTGCAGTGAATTTAGTTGTAATCCAGCATGGATCCGTACTCTTCCTTTATGATCAAGAAGGAGGCTTTTCGTCAATCAATACGGTCAATTCCCACCAGTCTCATTTGTTTGCTTGTTTACCCTTAATCCATTCTCTCCCATGTATCCATCAACTAACCGTTACTTAAAGGCACAGGGACTCTATTCAGTAACCTATCAATGCCTCCAGTGCTGACTTTTCCAGACATTTCTGAATTCACTGGAAGGATAAGCAAACCAATGTCCATGTCCCCTTTTATGCCAATGAGTCCCATGCTGAGGCGCTTGGTTGGTTGGTTACATTGGGTTGGCCTAACACCAGATTTCTGAAACACTCCATTCCATGCTCTGTTGTGCAAGCAGATTGTGGCACATAGGAAAAGATTCAAGGATGTGCTTCCAACTCTATGGGAACCTACGGAAGCGCAATGGTAGAGTTGCTGCCTTGCAACACGAGAGACCCTGGTTCAATCTGGATGCTATCTGTATGGAGTTTGTACATTCTCCCTGTAACAATGTGGGCTTTCTACTGGTGCTCCAGTTTCCTCCCACACTTTGAAGAGTTACGGGTCTGTAGGTTATTGGTAAAAGTGTAAATTGTCCCTAGTGTGTAGGATATTGCTAGTGTACGGAGTGACCACTGGTCGGCGCAAACTCGATGAGCTGAAGAGCCTGTGTCTGCACTGTATGTCTAAAGTCTAAAGCTCTAGCCCATGTCCATCAAAGTGGAAAAGTATTCATAGTGGTATTGAGAATCCCCATGCCATAATATCTGGAGGTAACAGGTGTAGATCTTTGTGGTACACCTGAATTAAAGGAGTTTTGTTTCAAAAGCTTAATATGTTTTTTACTGAAGAGAGCTCAGGATGTGTACGTCCCCGTTAGAGTGAAAGGCAAAGCAGGCAAATGTAAGGAAGCTTGGCTGTTGATGGAAATTGTTTTAGTCAAAAACAAGAAGGATGCATGGAACAGGTATAGGCAGTTGAAATCAAGTGCATCTCTGGAGGAGTTTCGGGAACTAAGGAGCAAATTTAAAAAGGAGATCAGAAGGGCAAAAAGGGGCCAGGAGATAGCTCTGGCGGTAGCATAAAAGACAATCCCAAAAGATTTTATAAATACATTAGGGGGGGGATAAAGGTGACTAGAGAGAGAGTGGGACCTCTCATGAATAAAAGCTATCACCTCTGTGTGGAGCCACAGGAGATGGGCAAGGTCCTCAATGAGTATTTCTCCTCTGTATTTACCGAGGAGAAAAATAGTAGGGCGGAGGAAATTGGAGCAGTCACTGGAAGTGTCGTGAGAGCTGTCAGGGTTACCGTCGAGGAAGTACTGAAGGTACTGTCGTGTTTGTACGTAGACAAATCTCCGGGGCCTGATCAGATATATCCGAGGACTGCGGGAAACTAGAGAGGAGATTGCGGGAGCCCTGGTTGAAATTTATGAGTCGTCCTTAAATACAGGAGAAGTGCCAGAGGATTGGAGGGTGGCAAATGTTGTGCCTCTTTTCAAGAAAGGCTGCAGGGAAAATAATGGGCCGGTGAGCTTTACATCTGTAGTTGGTAAGTTACTGGAAAGTATTCTGAGGGCAGGCACGTGCCGTGAGTAATTACTCAGGGTAGGCAGTCAGCCGGCTTTCAAAACAAAATCTTAAACCGCGCATGCGCAGATGGTTCTCTTCGTAAAAAATAAGTAACAATTCAATTTTACCAAGGCTTCTCAATCTCCTTCATTTTTTAATCACTGAATGGGTGGGGAATGGAGGATGAAGGCAGGTGGAGAGATGGTGGGAAAAATGGGAGCACACCGGGACGTTGAATCAGTTGTCATCTTATTGAATGACAATAATAATTCAAGGGTCCAATTGGAAGGAGAGATCCTTTCACAGCGTGTGGAGAGTCTGTGACAGGGGTTAAAGATGCGGGGAGTGCAGGAGTGTTGAAAAGGAGGAGGATCAGAGATCATGTCAGACTCACTCACCGCTGCCGCAGCGCTCCGGGCACGGACAGAACTGGCCGTCACTTCCGGGGACAGAAGCAGCTCGGGTGCGAGCGGCCGCCGGAACCCGACAACAGAACCGGCTGCCATTTCAAGCGCCTTCTGCCGGCCCGCTCACCTCTGGCATTGCTCTTCGTCTGAACATCTCTCACCTGCCGCTCGCCGGCTTCGCTCATGTCAACCGCGTCCCACAAATCCTTACATTCCCACAGCCGAGTAACCTCAACTGGTCCCGTGAGCGCGCTGTCGGAATTTAAAGATTTGCGGGAAGCCGGCCGGCGAGAAGCAGGTGAGAGATGTTCAGACGGAGACACTGCCAGAGGTGACGGGGACTGGCTGAAGTGGCAGGGTCCCGGCGGTCGCTCAAAGTCAGTCACTCGAGCTGCTTCCTTCCTCGGAAGTGGCGGCCAGTTCTGCTGTCCGTGCCCGGAGCGCTGCGGCAGCCACCCAAACTAATTCACTCCCCGGCCACAATAAAACCATATAGCAGTCTGAAGAAGGGTCTCAACCTGAAATGTCGCCTATCTCCTTCGCTCCATAGATGCTGCTGCACCCGCTGAGTTTCTCCAGCCTTTTGTGTACCCTAGCAATTACAGCACGGAAACAGGCTATCTCGGCCCTTTTACTCTGTGCCGAACACTTACTCTCACCTAGTCCCATCTACCTGCACTCAGACCTGAGCGTGGCAAGTGGGTTACTGACCCCAATCCCCTCCTTCACAACGCCAGACTCCCCAAACACTGTGAACGGAGCTCTCCCCCCACCCCGGGAAATACAGCATTTAAAAACATAAAGCACCAAGAAATGCACTTACCATGTTATTGGTACATTAAGTCCATTCTTCACTCTGTGTTTCCTGAGAAACTATTAAAATAATGGCAATCCATATTTGAAAATCCCGCCAAGAAACTCGCGCTGCGCATGCGCATCAGGCTGCTGCGCATGCGCAGTGCTGCAAAGGCAGAATTTCTGCTGCCTTCAGCCCCAGCTTAAAACTAACGGCTCAGGCAGCGCTGACGGCCCGTGGGCTGCACAGACCTTCCCGTGTTACAAGCGCTGCGGATGAAAGGCACGGAGAATTATACCTACCTAAGAGATCGATCTCTTACATAGGCATAATTCTTATGCCTTTACTATTTATATTTAAGAATTGCCATTTCATAATTTTAGTCAGGGTAGGCAGTGCCTACCTTGCCTACCCTGACGGCACGTGCCTGTCTGAGGGATAGGATATACAGGCATTTGGATGGGCAAGGGCTGATTAGGGACAGTCAGAATGATTTTGTATGTGGGATGTCGTGTCTCACAAATCTGATTGATTTTTTTGAAGATGTGAGCAAAAAGGTTGGTGAAGGCAGAGCTGTAGATCGTGTATACAAGGACTTTAGTAAGGCGTTCAACAAGGTGCTGCATGGTAGGCTGCTCTGGAAGGTTAGATCTCATGGGATCCAAGGAGAGATAGCTGAATGGATAGCAAATTAAATCCATGGATGGAATGCGAGGGGGATGGTGGAAGATTGCTTCTCAGAATGGAGGCCTGTGACTAGTGGTGTGCCACAGGGTATGGTGCTGGGCCCGTTACTGTTTGTCATCTACATCAATGATTTGGATGAGAACATACAGGGCAAGATTAGCAAGTTTGCTGATGATAGAAAAGTTAGTGGTTTTGCAGAAAGTGAAGATGGTTGTGAACGATTGCAGCAGGATCTGAATCGATTGGCAGGAGGAATGGTTGATGGAATCTAATACAGAGAAGTGTGAGGTGTTGCATTTTGGGACGTCGAAGAGTGCAGAAGGATCCATGAAGGTAGAGTCGCAGGTAGACTGGGTCTCTATTCCATGGAGCATTGAAGGTTACAGGAAGATCCTATAGAGGTATACAAAATCATGAGAGGAATAGATCGGGTAGATGCACAGTCTTTTACCCAGAGTAGGGGAATCGAGGACCAGAGGACATAGGTTCAAGGTGAAGGGGAAAAGATTTAATCAGAATTCGAGGAGTAACCTTTTCACCAGGGTGGTGGGTGTATGGAACAAGCTGCCAGAGGAGGTAGTTGAGGCTGGGACTATCCCATTGTTTAAGAGACAGTTGGACAGGTACATGGCTAGGACAGGTTTGGAGGGTTATGGACCAAGCGCAGGCAAGTGGGACTAGGGTAGCCAGGATATTGTTGGCTGGTGTGGGTGAGTTAGGCCGAAGGGCCTGTTTCCACTCTATTATTACTCTGTTTGTTACAAAACATTAATATGTTTATTTCAAAACCTTAATGTGTTTGTTTCAAAACCTTAATGTGTTTGTTTCAAAACCTTACTGTGTTTGTTTCAAAACCTTAATGTGTTAATTTCTCTTTTTCCAAACAGCCCAACAGTGACAACGACATTGAAGAATCTTGGGGCTCTTTATAAACGTCAGGGCAAGTTTGAAGCAGCAGAAACACTGGAAGAAGCAGCTTTGAGATCTCGTAAACAAGTACGGTTTTAACCATCTATTAGTATTGGTTTAGAATTGTCACAAACAATGAAAAACAAAGTAAATTCAACCATGTAGAGAGTGTATTTCATGCTATTTGCTTTCATTGCAGAACTGGATCAATATGTGGGGAATTTCACATGTGAATTACATGTTTGTGCATCATTTTAAGTGGAACAATGATATTTGAATCAACAAGTCATGGAAAACAATCTCTTCAGCCCATCACATCAGTTGCCTTCTTTCAATGTCTTGGCAATTTAAATGCTGGTCCAGATACATAAATATCGTAAAACATGAGCCGAAGGATCTATTGTTGTGCCATGTGATTCAAAGAATGTACTGCTTCCACCACACACTCAAGCAAATTCTTCTAACAATCACATTATGCATTCATAATTTTGTATACCTCTTTCCGCCTCCTCTGCTCCAAGGAAAACAAATTCAGCCCATCCGGTTTCTCCTCAAAACTGACAATATCCAGACAATATCATGGTGAATCTCCTCACCATTCTCTCCGGTGCAGTCATGTTCTTCCCAATGACACACACAGACTCCAATCAGATGGGTTTACGTGATAGAGTTGACACTTCTAAAACAAAATGCTATGAGTTCAAGACATGTTGTGCCAAATGTAGGCCTATTCATAGGTCCATCTTTAAAACGACTGATTTCAAATAGTCTTTAATTAGGTGCTAGTAAGGACATGTGGAATTATTTTGAACAATTGCAGGGAATTTTCATCTGAACTGTGGATGTTTTATAGTCTCCATCACTAAAACTGATTACATAGACATTGTCAGACTGGTGTCACCTGAGTTTCCTCAGACAGTATATGTGCATGAAAGACACAAAGTGCCGGAGTAACTCAGTGTGTCAGGCAGTAAAGGATCTATCCTCTTCCTGCAGAGATGCTGTCTGACCCATTGAGTTACTCCAGCACTTTGTCTACCTTTGGTATAAACCAGCATCTGCAGATCTTGTTTCCATATTTATGCATGGACTGGTACTTTGCTCACAAAGCATTTTGAGTTTCAATTGCAGGCATAATATAAATGCAAAGGTTTTTTTTAATAGCTACACAGCATTAAATTCTGTGTAATTCTGCAGTGTATTTACATTAAAGCTTTATTCATATGGATGCTGGTTTCTTAACAAAATGTTAGTAATTTGCAATTTAACATAATTTTGTTATAGAAACAATTCAAATAAAATTCATAACTTTGTTCGCCAGGGTCTTGATAATATCCACAAACAAAAAGTAGCTGAAGTACTTAATGATCCTGAAAGTATAGAGAAAAGAAGAAGCCGTGAAAGTCTGAATGTGGATGTGGTAAAATATGAGAGTGGTCCTGATGGTGGCGAGGAAGTGAGTATGGGCGTGGAGTGGAATGGGGTAAGTACAGTACACAGTCCACAAATACAGACAGAGAATATTGAAACATTAGTAAAAGGTGTTAATAAATGTCTTTAACACCATCAGATTTTAGTGCATTAAATTGGCAATATCCATGTGTAAAAATATGATTGCATTCATATTTTGTGTGAGTTTTGAGTCTTTGGAATTCGCTTCCTTAGTGGATAATGGAAGTATGAGTCGGAGCGCTTGTCTACTGGTTCCTTGAAAAGTCCTCATTGAGCAAGGAGTTGAAAGGTTACTGGAGGTAGATGGGAACACAGAATTGGTTATAATAGCCTGATCCACCGTGATCTAATTGAATGGCAGGGCAGCATAGGACTGAGTAGACCATTTTGCTTCTAATTACGATCAAAGGTGAAGTACAGTTCAAATTACTTCAAACTGAAGTACAGATCGACTTCAAACTGAAGTTACTGTAATGCTCTAAGTCAGTTTTATGTTTATAGAAATTTCACATCTCAGAATCCAGTAATTTTCAGCGTTTGATTTGAATAACATAGCAGAAAAACTGTGTTGCCAAAAGCGCATATACATTTATTTCACATAGGGTTTAGGACATGGCAGAAACTATAGCTGTAAATTAGGCGTAACCAAAGTCCTATAAAGCTGCAACATGAATTTCTGACTTAAATCAATGCCCTGACCTCTTAAGGCAAGCATACCATTTAATCACTCTATCTACTTGCGTCGTCACTTTTATTGTTCTAACAGGAACTCTGTGTTTTTGTAGTTTTGGCTCTCGTCCAATAAAGGCAAGTATTTATTATACTGCCTCAATCACCTTTTCTAGTCCAACAATCTTAATCAATACTTCCTAGTATCTTACCATTAATCATGACTCTTTGGCTTGTTGAATCATTTGCAAATGCTTTCAAACTAATTTTAAAGTTTAAAAAAAAGGACAATATTCTATATAAATAAGCACTTGTGGTAATTGCAGAACCACATACAGTATATTACTAAATATTGTGCTTTGAATTTTTCTACCAATATTTTGATGAATAACTGTGTTCACATTTATATTTAAAATTTTGTAAGCAGGATAACTTATTTGCAAGAAAATTAAATTAAATACTAAACTAAGGTAGTGTACACCTAAAAAAATGCAGTTGATGCCCGCACATATTTTGCTTGGGAAACTACTTGATTTATCATATTTCTTTCTATAAAACAGATTATAAAAAGAACCTTGCCTAACAAAATTGGTGAATGTAATTTTGTATTTGAGGATGGAGTAAATCAATTTGAAGTATTTGAGTACATGCTGCAGAAATTAAGTAGTGGATTATTTTGTGCATAACATTTATCACTTCTGTTTTTTAATTAATGTCTGATAGTTAATATATCTTAGCCTTGTGTTGACAAAGAAACGGATATCTAAGTAGCATGTGAAATGGTCAGAATATCTTTTGACTAACTTGTCTTTTTCCTTTTGAATTTCCAGAAGAAATCCAGAGACTAGAGGTTTATCTTTTGTAAATTTGTATTTTTGTTGGTACTGTGTACTGTACAATTCTTTATTTATCTTGTATTTGGCTTGCTCACTTTTCCAGTATATAATCACCTTGCTGTAAATTTTATGTAAATATGAGTTTTAAGTATTTTTTTCCATGTGGATTCATACTTGATACATTATGAATTCAAGTATACAGTCTGGTAACACTATTTCTGGGTCATTTCTTCCTTTCACTGCCGTTTCGGCTGTTAGCTTTCAGATCACAAACAAATTAACTATGAAATTTCTAATTGACCATTGCTGCTCATAATACTGGCTATTTAAGTTATTTTCCCTTAAGGTCTGTGCTTTTATTGACCATCTGTTAAGTTTGCATGTCTTGAATGTAAGAACATTTTTAAAATTGTCTTAAGCGTAACTGGATCAATTTATCAACTACAGATTTTCATTTTAATAGTTGTTATGAAAGCTTTTTTCAAAAAATAGTCTAATCAGTCTAAATTGTTATATTAGTGCAAAAGTTATTTTTATATTAATACACATTATAGTTAATTTCTTTGTTATCTTCACCTTAAGAATTAATGAAAATTAGTATTTTATTTCTATATGATTTCTTGCATATGCTACCACAAAATAAGAGATTTATATCAAAATTACTTTTAATGAAATTTTATAGTCAGCAGCAATCATACTTGATACGTTATTTTTAAAACAATTATGTACTAAGTTCTGGCATGAAGTTTGCTCTTGCTTGCTGTCTGGTGTCCTAACACCCAGAAACAATGGTATTGACACGATGAGTCAGCAGCCAATTTCATGCTGAAGGATTCTCGCCTAGAAATAAAGTAGGGTCATTTTTAAAAATGGTGATTTTTTTTTTTTTTGTCCGTCATTTTATAGAGCACAAATCAAAAGAAAATACTAACTTGGAGTAAAGCAAATTAGAACATTAGGCAGGAACTTGGGAGTTGGGGGCAACTGTTATTGGCTAAGTCCACATCCCACATCTGGGAGTCATTTAAAGACCAGCTGACCAGAGTTCAGGACTGGATGTTCTAGTAAGCAGGAGGAACAAGGGTGGCAAGGTAAGGGATTCTTGGATATGAGAGAGATTATTAATTTGATCAAAAAGAAAAATAAAGCATATGTAAGCTTGGGGATGAAATCAGATAATGCCTCTGAGGAATATAAAGAAAGCAGGAAAGAATTCAAGCAAGGAATTAGGAGGACCAGACGGGACCATGCATTGGCAGGTCAGATTCAAGAAAATCATTAAACATAAGAGGGTGACTATGGAGAGGGTAGAACCACTCAAGGATCAAGGAAGGACCTGATGCTTGAGTCAGAGAATGTACCCCAAGGCAAGGTACTAAACGAGAACTTTGCATCATATTCACCAAGGAGAAGCACCTGCAGGGTAGTGAAGGTAGACAAAAATGCTGGAGAAACTCAGCAGGTGAGGCAGCATCTATGGAGCGAAGGAAATGGGTGACGTTTCGGGTTAAGACCCTTCATCAGACTGATGTGGGGGTGGGGGACGGGAAGAAGAAATGAAGAGGCGGAGACAGTAGGCGTGGGAGAGCTGGGAAGGGGAGGGGAAAGAAGGAGAAAGCAGGGACTACCTAAAATTGGAGGTCAATATTCATACTGCTGGGGTGTAAACTACCCAAGCGAAATATGAGGTGCTCCTCCGCCAATTTACGGTGGGCTTCACTCTGGCCATGGAGGAGACCCAGGACCGAATGGGAGGGGGAGTTGAAGTGCTGAGCCACCGGGAGATCAGGTTGGTTATTGCGAACTGAGCGGAGGTGTTGGGCAAAGCGATTGCCAAACCTTCACTTGGTCTCACCGATGTAGAGCAGCTGGCACCTAGAACAGCGAATGCAATAGATGAGGTTGGAGGACGTGCAGGTGAACCTCCGCCGCACCTGGAAAGACTCTTGGGTCCTTGGATGGAGTCAAGGGGGAGGTAAAGCGGCGGGGTAGTGAGATCAGTGTGGGGTATAAACATTTGCCGGAAGATTTCGAGATCAAGGAGGAGGTGGTGTTGGATTCTTCTGAGGTAGACAAGTCCTCGGGGTCTGATTTGATTTGTGCCAGGTTAGTGAAAGAGGCAAGAAAGGAGATTGCCAGGGGCTTAACAAAGATCTAACTATCCTCTCCAGTCGCCTAGACAAAGTCCGGAGAATAGGATTTACTGTTTGGAAGAGAATGGCCTCTGTCTGTAAATTTGATTGTGTTTTTTGAAGAGGTGATGAAGATGATTGATAAGGGTAGGCAATGGATCTTCTTCTTCTTCTTGCTTATGGCGTGCATAGCCTAAAGTTGCAGGACAACTTGTTCTATTTGATCTTATTTGATTGTGCACGCCGGGTTGATTTCATTTGTCGAAACAGGGTGGACCATGTGAAGGTTGCAATCTTCCACCCCAGGCAGTGGATGATATCTAATGATTTTAGGAAGGACCATCATGGTAGGATGATCCCGTAGATTAATATGCACAGGATTCATGCGACTTCCCTCCTTTTTGTCTGATAAGCATAGATGCTATTTATGATATTAATTTGGCCTCCAGCTTGAATGGCTTAGTTTAGTTTATTTTAGTTTATAGTTTATTATTGTCACGTGTACTGAGATACAGTGAAAAGCTTTTGTTTGCGTGCTATCCAGTCAAGCCGTCCAGTACACAGAAAAAGAATAAAGAGTGTAATATTGAGTCTGAATAAAGACTGATTTAGTGCACAGGTCTCCAATGAGATAGATAGGAGGTCAGGGTCATACCCTAGCTGATGAGAGGACCGTTCAGTTGCCTGATAACAGCTGGGAAGAAACTGACCCTGAATCTGGAGGCATTTGGACTTTTAACAACTCCCTGCACTACTGCAAAATATAATACTGTCTAAGTTACACCTTGTTTACAAATAATTTTTCCAAGGCTGTTGTAATTTTGCAGAGTAGCTTATTGTATTTTTGTTACTATTTCCCACCTGAAACTCAGTTCATGACCACAATTGACATGGGTGCTGGAGGCAGCCCTAATGCAGTTGTCGATGTAATGAGTTGGGGAACAGTGCCTGGTATGTTTGGAACATATTGTTCGACATACCTAATAAAAAGACAGGCATAGCTGGGGCCCATCCGAGTGCCCATAGCTAAACCACTGCACCATAGAAAGTGAGATGAGTCAAAAGAGAAGTTGTGAAGGGTGAGGACAAATTCTGACATGCAGAGGAAAGTTTAAATAGAGGGGAGCTTGGGTAGCTTACAATTCAAAGGTATGAATGTTGAATTCTACAACTCCCAAGTAATACACCCCCTCCCTAGTACTCCCATTTCTCTCACCATCTGCCAGCACCCCCCAATTACCATGCTCTTTTCTGTCACGTTCACAAGTTATAGGACTAGAATTAGAATCTACTCCGCCATTCAATCGGGGCTGGTCTCTGCCCCCTAATACCATTTTCCTGCTTTCTCCCCATAACCCATGACACCTGTTCTAATCAGGAATTTGTCTATCTCTGCCTTAAAAATATCCGCTGACTTTGTCTCCACAGGTCTGTGTGGCAATGAGTTCCACAGATTAACTACCCTCTGAATAAAGGATTTCCTCCTCCTTTCTAAAAGAGTGCCCTTTAATTCTGAGTTTATGACCTCTGGTCATACATCCACATCTACTCTATCTATGTCTTTCATTATTCTGTAAGTTTCGATGAGGTCCCCCCTCAACCTTCTAAACCCCAGCGAGTAGAGGCCCAGTGCTGTCAAAAACTCTCATCATATGCTAACCCACTCATTCCTGGAAGGAATTATTCTTGTAAACGTCTTCTGGACCCTCTTCAGAGCCAGCACATCCCTCCTCAGATATTGGGCCCAAATTTGCTCACAGTACTCCAAAAGTGGCCTGACCAACACCTCATAGATCCTCAACATTACATCTCTGCGTCTTTCTCTGTCGCTCGTGCTCCCTGTCTCTTTCCCACCCACCCCCATGTTGGCTCCTGATTGCATCCCACCCCTCTTCCCAAGTACAATCCTTTTTCTTTCCCTCTGTTTGCTTTGCTCTTTCAATGCTGTATATATAAGCAATAGGTATATTTTGTAATTTAAGCAAAGATGCTGGATTTATTAAGTGGGGAGCAGAAAGTTTGACCTGGAAATATTGTTCATGTATTTACCTTAAACAATTGAAACTGTTGAAGATTCTGCCACAGTTTTGACTTTTTTGCCCTCCATTTTTGTCTGACAGGCATAGATGCCTTTTGTGATACTAATTCTGTTTCCGACTTGAATGGCATGCACCATCTTCAGGCTTTTAACAACTGTCTGCTTACTGCAATATGTAACATTGTCTTAGCTGCACTTTGTTTACAGAGAACATTTCCAAGGTTGTTGTAATTCTGCAGTAGCTTATTGTATTTTTGTTACTTCTTCCCCTCTGAAAATCAATTCATTACCACAATTGACTAAATCAACCATTTATACCAATGTCAGCAGTCTACCTATCATAGAGGACATAAACTCTAGCATGATAATACATGTCTAATACTAAGTT
The DNA here is from genome assembly GCA_035221665.1 of Okamejei kenojei. Lineage (NCBI taxonomy): Eukaryota > Metazoa > Chordata > Chondrichthyes > Rajiformes > Rajidae > Okamejei > Okamejei kenojei. Next base: position 50,894,196 of record CM069139.1, read on the forward strand.
AATTAACTGCACAGTCACCTGTTTATTGGTTATCAGGCTTGTGTTGCATTCATTTGAATCTCCATTTGGTAACTCATGTAACTACGACAGATTTATTGATTTGCCTTGTAAAATGACTGCTTTAAAATGAGAAAAATATTAAAATGCATGATTGTGTACAGCTAGAATTTCCCTAAAATCTAGGCATGTTCTTTATGTGCTCATTTAAACTCTTGTGGTCTACTCTATGAAACTATTGTTGATAAGTGTTTTTTTTATTCTGGGTGAACTGTGTATTCTCTTTGGAGAATTTAACTACTTTCTAATGGATTCTTAATTGTCTGGAGGTGTGTGTAAATGTCTCCTTTCTAACTCTCAATAAACTAGCTCAGTATCTAACTTATTTGTCTTTTGTCTCTGTGATCTGCTTCGTAATGCTTCCTTTTCTCCTGCACTCTCTAAATTGAAATTCGAGAACACCAAGGCTTGCTATATGTACATTTGCAGTGACATAATTGTAAATTACTGAAGATAGACACAAAGTGCAGGAGTAAATCTGAAGGTTAAGGGCCTGTCCCACCAGCATGCGACTCCATGCGGCAAGCGCAACCTAATGTGGTCGCTTGAGCCGTACGGCATCGCGGGGCCGGTCCCACTTAGATCGCCGTAGCCGTATGGAGTTGTGCGGAGCTGGTCCCGACATCGCGCGGGGCTCCGAAAAACTGACCGTGTTCAAAAATTCCGTGCAACAACGGCCTGTCGGCCCGCAGCCGCCTCGATGTCGTGCCTCCGTGTCCCTCTCTGTGTGTCTCTGTGTCCCTCTCTGTGTGTGCCTCCGTGACCCTCTCTGTGTGTCCCTCTCTATGTGCCTCCATGACCCTCTCTGTGTGTGCCTCCGTGCCCCTCTCTATGTGCCTCCGTGCCCTTCTCTCTGTGTGCCTTCGTGACCCCCTCTCTGTGTGCCTCCGTAACCTTCTCTGTGTGCCTCCGTGACCCTCTCTGTGTGTGCCTGCGTGTCCTTCTCTGTCCTTGCGAACTTCCCGCGGACTTCACATCACTCACCCGACCTCCGCGCGGCTTCCGGTTTGGTCGCGCTCGCCGCATGTAGGCGCATGCTGGTGGGATTGGCCCTGTACGGGGATCACTCGGCCGCATGTAGGCGCATGCTGGTGGGATTGGCCCTGTACGGGGATCACTCGGCCGCATGTAGGCGCATGCTGGTGGGATTGGCCCTGTACGGGGATCACTCGACCCCCCGCGCGGCCCCCGCTTCCGGTTTGGTCGCGCTTGCCGCATGCAGGTGGCATGCTCGTGGGACAGGTCCTTAGGCAGCATCTCTGAAGAAAAAGGATGAGTGAGTTTCGGCTCGGGACCCTTCTTCAGACATAAATATGTCTAAAGAGGGGTCCTGACCCGAAACATCGCCCATCCTTTTTCTCCAGAGATGCTGCCAGTCCTACTGGGTTACTCAAAAACTTTGTGTCTATCTTCGGTATAAACCAGCATCTGCAGTTCTGCTCTATACATAATTGTAAGATATGCTTCTTCTCTATAATGTAGACTGTAACATAGGCTTCAGAATTAAGGACATGTTAGTGCAATTACTAACGATCAACATTGATTTGTTCTGGCCCATAGATTATGCATTTTAATGAAGCTCTTTAATTATGCACCTTGTAGTCTTGAACTATCCCTGGAGGAAAGAATGCCTTTGATATTATGATATTTAATTTCATGTAATATGTGGCTTATCTAAAATATATGTTCAAAATTTATCATGATTTTTAAATTGGAAAGGGAGGATTTAATCCCTCATGGAAAGTTATATGTCTTCTTGCAAATATTACATAACATCAGCAGTATCAAAAATGATATTTAGCATTTCTGCTCCACACAAGCTTCTTCCCATGTCTTAACTGTCAATATTTTCCTGCATTTTATTCTGTTTTAAAATCCATACATTATTCACCCAAATTACTCTAAGTGAAAGAAGTTCCACATTCCAGTTGCTCACCAGATGAAGAGATTTCATATGAATTCATACTGTTGTTTTATAGCTCATGACCTGTAATTTAATACACTCAAGTGGAAATGTATTTGCAACTATCCTTTTGAATCCCTTTTATCCAGGAAAAGGGCCTGTCATTATTTTCTGATGGAACCTTGTGCATTTATTGATCAAACCTTGTGTTCTTCCTGTTCATGCAGATGATTTTTGATCTTTCCAGAAAGTTTCCATACTTTGGAGACCAGAAATGTACATGGCATTCAAAATAACCTTGTGATGAAAGTAATTTGGCAGAGCCAAATAAAACTTTGACAATATTGTTCAAGAAACCTTGATATGTTAATAAATGTGCATTATTGCACATGATCGTGTATTTGAAAAAAAAAACCTAAAATTCTGTAGTTTTTACCATGAAGATCAGGTGCATAAGGTTTGTGCATGTTATCAACAAGGTAACCAATAAGATTTATTTAAAAACATTTAACACCTGTTTAACATCCATTTGTGTCTGAGCATTCCTACATTCAGCTGGAAAATGTACCGATTGTGCTTAATTCTTGAACTGCAATAATATTTCTACCTCAGTCATTGCACTCCAGTAGGCTCTTTACAATTGATTCAGCCATTGAGAACCAATGGCTCAATGTTCGGCATGTTCAGGAGAAACACTAATTTGTGCTTCAGCTAAAGCCAATCTCAGTTGGAATCAGGTTTATTTTATGTGAAAGGTTGAAAGGTTGTGTTATTGTTCCGGGTGTTGGCTCATTCATTTCAACTAGAATTTATAATGTGTACTCCCAAGTATAAATGTGTTCTAATGGAGAGCACAGAACTATATTAAGAAGGTAAATTATTTCTGTAAGAAAATGCAACAGATATGAATTTGATTTTTTTTATATATAGTTTTTTCAAATCAATGCAAAGGTATTTGATCTAAATGCGGCACCATTTTATGTATATGTGGAATGATAAATGTCAGAATTTCTATTCAGAATATAAACATGCTGATAATGCTTTATTTTAGCATTTCATGGGAGAAAGTGCATGAATAATGCAATATAGTAACGTAGAACTGCTGATCTTGTTGAAAAAGACCAGAACTGTGTGCACAATGTGTAATCCAATATAGAGATTTCTAACAGCTGTTGTCAGCAGTCGTTTTTCAAATAATTGGCATCTTCTATAGACAAATGTTATTTAAATCAATAATTGATGTGTTTCTTAAAAAAAAAGAATAATGAAGTTACAAATAAGCATTTGCATATAATAACTTGTATAGTCATGCAAAAAGTTAACATCAGCACTTGTATAGTTGCCACCGATTCATTTAAAACACATCGGTAATGTTATGGAATAATATGTTGTACTGTTTCTCTTAACAGTTTCTTGCACAGGATCTGTTAATGTTCACACTTAAAGTTATATTGATCCTGTTAAGGTAGACTTGGCATTTACACCCTCTTATTACTTGGCTTACAGGATGGAACTGGATCTCTGAAACGTAGTGGTTCCTTCAGCAAGCTTCGTGCTTCCATTAGACGCAGTAGTGAAAAGCTAGTTAGGAAACTGAAAGGTGGCAGTCCGCGAGAAAATGAGCCCAAGAATTCTGGGTAATTATTAATTTCCAGATTTCTGCTGTATTTTGAAGTTTTAATTTGACACAATGTGAATACTATATAGATTATTATGAAATATTTTATTTAGTAACAATTGCACGCACAACATGTCTGTCATTGAAGAGGACATTTGCATTTATGTGGTGCCTTTGTTTCAAGACCTCCTATTTCACAAAGCACAACTATTTATCCATTAAATATTTTTTTTGAAAATGCATTCATCAGGTAAGGTAGAAAAACATGGTCTGGGAATTTGTGGCCAATTAGATAGTCCTAAGTAAGTGAACAGTTGGATTCAACTAAAAATGTCGTGGATAAGAGATGTTAGTTAATTTCTTATGATCTGAAAAATTCCCTTGGACTGTTACAAGATATTATCTAATTTATGTAAAGCTTGCTTGTGTACACATGGGTATAGCCCCCTGAAAGTTTAATTTTATCTGATTAACATGGATAGAAAAAAGTGAAACAAGGCAGAGAGATTAGAGTTGAATATAGTGTTGTGGTTCACTGGAGGGTGTTAGTGTCTGAGAGCTACCGTTTGGCTTCTGTAAGGTATAGGTCAGTTCGTCAAACTGCAACAGCATCGTCCTTGTCAGCAGGTATGAATATGTTGAGTTTAGACTGCTGTTAGTTCAAAATGGGTGGCATAGGAATAGAGTTGCTGCCTTGCAGCGCAGAGACCCAGGTTCGATCCTGACTACAGGTGCTGTCTGTACGGAATTTGTACGTTCTCCCTGTGACCACGCCGGATTTCTTTGGGTGCTCCTGTTTCCTCCCACACTCCAAAGACGTGCAGATCTGTACATTAATTGACTTTTGTAAATTGTCGCTAGTGTGTAGGATAGTGCCAGTGTATAGGTGATCGCTGGTCGGTGCGGACTTGGTGGGTCAAAAGGCCTGTTTCCATGCTATATCTCTAGTCTAGAGGCTGGCTGAGAGTGAGTGTGCAGTGGAAAAATTTGGGAAGTTTGTGTTGTGTTGAAAATTAGCAATTAATTAACCTAGAATTAGAAAAAGAGATCTAGTTGGATTATCAGTCTGGAATAGGAGTTAGGGTCCTGAGGATAGTGACCAAACACCTGGGTACAGGTGTGAGGGCAGCAGACGAGCTTAACAGACCAGGCTTGGGTAAGGTGGAAACTTGGGAGGTTGAAAGCCGAGGACTAATCTGTCTGAATCAGGGACGTGAAGATTAGAAGAGATAGTGAAAACATGGGGAGAGTTACAGTCAAAGGAAAGTAAAGGGGAAGAAGGTTCTGAAGGAATATTAGAATTCAAGGGGGGGGAGGAGGAGGGGGGGAGGGAGAGAGAGCAGGGGGGTAGAAGGGGGCGAGAGAGTAGAGGGGAGAGAGGAGGAGGTAGTGAGGGGGGTAGAGGTGGAGGGGATCCGGGCGAGTGAGTGGGCTGCGAAAAATGGAGATGGCCCGGGGAGAATATGTAAAAATGTCACCGTTTCGGCGTTGGGTTTTTGATTCGCATATCAAAGGCGAAATCACACACACACACACACACACACACACACAATTTTAATAAGTATATGAATGATGCTCCCATTTTTGGAATAGCACGCTCAAATTTCTGCCCGGCACCTTATGGCAGCGTAGTCGTGTGTGGTAGCTAGCATATGTTTGATTTACGCGCTTTTTTGATTTATGCATTGCTTCTCAAGTCCGTAGCCCACTCGTAATACTTGAATCTTGTGAAAACCTGGAACTTTTTAAGTCAGTCTTTACTTTCAACACTTTTAATCAAAATTATCCAGATGCACCAAGGTTAAAACATTGAAATAATCAGTACTTTAAACAATATTTGCTTCCCTTCCACTCCTGAAATTGATGAATGGAGGAGAATGGTTCACATTTTTAGCCGGGCTGCCCTTGCTTTACCCACGTAGCCTAATAATGTTAGTAATAATGCAGAATATTCAGCAGTTAAAGGTCACAAGACTGAGACCAGTACCGTCTGATATCCATGCACAAACCTATGAGGAAAAGTTCCTGCAGTGACAAGGAGCAAATTCTTTGAATTTGTCCCTCTACTTCCCAACACTGACAAAAACACAGAATTATTGTTCAATTCTGTCCTTATTTTGCTAAATTACCTTTTAATTTTTTTTGTCAAGTGGAGAAATGAATATGTGCCAAACAGTGTTAAAAGTCAATTTCAATGAATAGAACTACAATTAGATTTTACAAGTAAAATCCAAAGGGATCTGACTTAAATTTGTTATCCTATTGCTTGTATATTGTTAACTGAATTCATCTATGTTTCAGCGATTTAGAAGGTGAGTGCTAGTTTCAATATGTGCATATTGGAGGTTTCTTAACTTTAAAAAAAGAGCATGAATGTTACTATCAGAATATGGTCTTTGATTTATTTTACCAAATATTGGAGAGAAATGGAAATATTATAACTATTCCATTGAGACTATCAGTTTAACCAGAATTTTTGCAATAAGTCAATACAATAATTATAAAAAGAAAAGCGTTTAATTATGTTCATGCTTGTGCTTGCATTTATACTTTATTTGCGATCTTAGCCTTTTATTAGCTGAGCCACTTTTATCATTTTCAGCAACTTTTTGTAAATTAGATTTTTATATTTTAGATGTATTTACATAGGTATTCCTACAACAATACTTCATTCTGTTGTAGAGTACCCTCAGCTATCCATTTCACTTATGATGCATTCAGAAAAGAGCCTTAAGGTGAAGTTCCTTGTGCACAGCTAAATGGATACATACTGCCACTGAACTGAACAATGCTGCATTTAGCCTGCCTGCTTCTCCCTGTTTTAAAGATAATTGCATACTGGACCCAGAAAAATAATCTGGTATCTTCATCTCTTTATAATAACTGTTATTTAACATTATTTGTTGTATTTATTCTAGATTTTTAGTAAAAAGGGCTTGCACTTTTTAATGTCCAGTCTGGCTTTACACATTTATTGTATTAGATTATTAGTAGCAATTCTAAGTTACGGAATTAGTTTGTGTTATTTAAACCAATTAAAGTATATTAGTTGAAAAATATCAAGGAATTGGACAGTAAGGAACCAAAATGAAAAGCAAAAAAAAACTGGAGGAAATATGAAATAATAACTGAAGATACTGAAAAGTAAGATAATATCTGCGAAAAGAGAAACCAAGTTAACATTTCAGGTTAAAGACTCTGCGTCAGAATGAGTTTTAAGATGCAGAGAGTGTGGGAGAGGGAGAGGAAAGCAGGGAATATTTCTGAAAGAGTGGGAGCAGGATTGACATGAGGAGAGGTTCTAGATGAGGTCATCCAGAGAGTGGATTAATGGAGCCAGTTATAATGTGAGAACACGAACAAAAGCAGTGTAACAAAGGCAGTTAGAGAATGAGAACACAGATGCCAAAGTTTGGAAGTGCCGAGCCACTGTGCTAATGCAACAGGGAAAACAGAGACAGGATCACAGATGGACACTGCACAGCAGAATTCATAATTTCAGAATCTGGCAGGGAAAGAGAATAACCTTAAGTTCAGAAGGCCGCTGTGTGCCCTGAGCAAAGATTAGGTGCTTTTCCTCTAGTATGCGTAGGGCTTTGTTGGAGCACTGCAGGTCACAAACAGAAAGGTCAGAGTGAGAGAGAGAGAATAAAAGTAGGCAACAACAAGCAGCTCAAAGTTGCTTCTTCAGACTGAACACAAGTACCATGTTGTGAGTTCTGAAAGAGGTGCACTATCTTAACAGCACCCACCTGAACAAATTGCAGCCTTCCAGACCCTCTTCATTCTACAACCTCAGCTAACTTATTTTCTCAATCGGTATGGTCAGTTCTGCTGTTCCCCATCCATGTACAAGATGATCTCAGCTCCTCCCATTAGCACAGTCTGACTCGCGTTCTACAGTTCAGCATTTTCCAACTTTTCTTTTCCTTTGTGTTCTCGGTCTAACTGCCCTGATTTTCAGATTTTGTTGCTAGTCCGGTTGCACAGAAACAGGCTCTTCAGCCCACCATGCCCTTGTCAACCATCAATTCTATGTTAATCCCATTTATCGGCACTTGATCTAGTGCACATTTGGATACCTCACAAATACGTGTAAATCTTTGTATGTGCCTGCACCACCTCAGGCAGTTTATTTCAGATTCCAATCCACAACGTCTGGGTGAAATATATTATATCTCTGATCCCCTCCAAAGCTCTTACCTTAAAAATGTGCCCTCCGAGTACTTTTTAGATACCTCCGTTGTAGGGAAAGATTTCCTACCCGCTGCCCTATTGTATGCATCAATTGATTTTGCGTACCTTTATTAGGTCCCCAGTTAGATGTCTCTGTTCTAAGGCTATCCAGTCTCTCCCCATAACAGAAATCAAGAATCTCTTCTGCACATCTTAACTGGTCCCAATAACTCATCAACTGAATGCTCTTGTTGATAGCTTCTCCCCATGGCATACCTTGCCTTGCCCTATCCTTTTGTCCTATGCATCCCTCTCTTACCCTTTCCACAACTTAAAACCGCCTAGATTTTTTGCCATTTCCATTTGCAGCAACTTTTATTTTCACAGACACTGCCTGATGTGCTAAGTGTTTCCCACAGCTTCTGTTTTATTATTAGTAAAGAAGCAAAATAGTACCTGTTTGCATCACTGTGAAATTTGTGATATTGTGAAACAATCTCCAGTGTAAATGAAGTGAGTCATTTGAAAGTGGTCAGAGCAATAACACACGAAGCAGACTTATGACAGTGTGAAAGCAATAGAGGACGTTTTGTCAAACCTTTTTCACAGATCAACAGTTATATCTAGTGAATAAATAATCACTTTAGTTTTTAATAATACATTTAAACAGCCATAATATAAAAATCTTCCTTCATATTCTACTGTTTTATTCCCCCACTGTAATATCCTCTTAATAATTCATCTAGTGATGGAGCTGCAGGACCAACAAAGGAATTGGATTTTAGCATTTTACTCAAAATCTGGCAGTGCTTAGATATAGCATAGAAGTAATATCAAGGAACTCGCTAAAGACATGAACAATTTAATTTGTGCCCCAAACCTTGTTGAATTGATGGTTTGAATTTAAAGTTTTTGTATAGTATATATTTAAAATACCACTGAGATGTATAAAACACTTTATATTAGTCTTTCATTAAATTAGGCAGGACCACAGATTGCAGTTTGATATCTTTCTTGTGCTGCAAATCTAGTCTGATCTAATTTCCCCTCCCCTCACAATATCTGTTTAATGTGCACATGAAAAAGACATGGTCATTTCCACTTTCACCGTGGAGCATTGGACTAATTATCAGAATTGAATTGTTGGTGAAATGTCAGTGTCCTGTTTATTTTAAATGATTGATCCAATAAACTACTTCATTGCTTTAAGTAGTCTTACCAATATGAGAAAGATTTATAAATATAGAATGCCTTTTCTTGCCTTTAGGAATACTCATAACCAGGTGCCAGTTCTCTTAGCAAAGGACGATATTTTGTGCTGTATGCAATTACACACGCTTGACTAATTCTCCATTGCTTTACCTCATTTTGAATATGTAGAGTGCTTATGTTTGGAAACCAATGCATACGTAATCAGTCATTGGGAAGCAATGAGAATAAAATCAAGTCGAACTCTATTTTTCCTCTTCCTCCACAGTTAAGATGAATTAATAGGAAGAAAAATAGAAAACTTGTCAGTGTTCATTATGTAACAGTAGAGTGCAATTTCTGTATAATCTTCCCAAGATATTCAGAGGGGCAGCTGCAGGGGCAATTTATATTTTAATTTTCCCTCTGAAAAATGTACTTATTTTGATGTTGTGCGTTTTTAAAACATATTTAACCCACATTACATGGTGCTCATATATTTAGTGAAAGGCTGACTGCAACTGGTTGAATAAGAGCAATCTACTTAAAATGTTGTTGACATTGAAAATCAATTTCATCAAATTGATGTATTAAGTTGTGTGGGATGTTCACTCTGAAATGGTTATGCCGTAATGCAACGTTTATATCTTTTATGGAGGTGCCTTTGTTTTAGAGAGTTGGAGTGCCACTAAATTGCTCACTACATTTTAGTTTTTAACTATTAAATACTGGTTAGCTAATTGTGAACATCAATGCCTCAGTTTTTCATTATTAAACTCAAGTTTAGCACAGATTCTAAATTTTTACAACCATTGAAGTATCTACCTATTATGTAGTTTTTTGAGTACTGACATTACAGTGAATGATATTACATTAAATAACTACAATAGCATTCAAAAAGTTATACAAAAAAGATTACAGGTTGGTTGAATGGGACCAGAATTTGTTTTTGTATTTCTGTGACGGAAAGTGACCCCTAAAACATTCTACATGCCAGCAATAGTGTAATTTCTGATGGAGATATGGGGGGAGAATACAGATCAAAGATAAATCTTAAACAAATTTGGGGGGGGAAGGAAAAGAATTGGAGATACCATGACCTACTTAGATCCAATTAAGAATGAGTTCTATAGTTTAGCTATGATCCTCTGATACATTCAGCCCATATCCCACCAATCTTTTTATACAGTGATATCAGACTTCTCCAGGTACTTGTCCACTTTGAACATTTATGGCAATTCTCCCTCTACACGTATCAGTCATTGTTTGAAGAATGAGCATTTTGTACTGTTTCATCCCTTCCCCTCCACCCAAGTGTTTAAATCTAAGACTTATAATTTCTTGGATGATGGCAGAAAAATTGCATATTGTTACAATGAGCAAGGGAGAATGTTTCTGGCATCTTACCTCGTGTCCAAATGCTTTCTGTTATTGAGGTAAAACGTGTAAATGAACTTTAAATTATGTAATCTTGCTAACATTTACTAAGGATTACTGTTCCTTTAAGTAAATAGCTGCTTTGAATACCCAGGTATTGAAGAAGGAACAATTTGAGTTAAGAACATTCTGGGCAAGTGTGTGCAGTCTTAAAAATGAAACTGGACTAATGTATAACAAGTGAAATTGAATTAATAATTTGTCACGCGCACACATACTTCTAACATGGTTTAATTTTTGAATTTAAATTGTTAGAGTCCAGCAAAAAAACATTTGACTACCCGCGTTCATCAAATTTTCATTTGGCATTTGTGACAACTTACCTGAAGCGTTAACAATGTTTGTGTGTCCTGTGGTTGACTTTCACAAGTTTCAAGCCTATAGTAGTCTTCCAACCAAAGTGGTTTGTCTTGGTTGGATGAGCCTGTTACGTTGTCAGATGGCTCAGTGCATTAATTAGAACAAAGGTGTTTGCCGGGATGCAAGGAGGAAAAATAATTATTATTTTGTTTGAAGAACCTTTCCAGTCTTCTAGATCATGGAATGTGTAATGGTCTTTGGCCCTGACTCTAATGCTGTCTCAGGGAAATCTTGAAATATTTTGAAGCGAAGAAGTATTGCTGAGGTATGTACACATGCCTGATCAAGGCTTGGCATAATACGATTTGATGCTAAGAGAGATCACATAATTTCAAATCAGTATTTTCAATAGTACTATGACGTACAGAGGAAGAATATGCAGAATTCTTCAAATGTATTGAGGTTACTGAAAATAACATTAATTTTGAATGCTTGTCTTCTGTGAAATGTTTGGATAAAGTTTTCAGCATTTTACTTGGGCTTGATTGCCACAGCGCTGCTTGAGCACGTCTTTCTAACACTTATGAGCTTGAGCTTGAGCTTTTGCAATTTCCTTTATTGATATTGGCTGCAAAATATATTTAGATTATAGTTAAGAGACAACGGTAAATGATTTGACTAAAGTAAGATCAATATAAACTGCTTGACTATGTAATTTCAAGCAAAAAATCTTTAAACAAGATGAGTCTAAAAATATGATGCAAAGCCAAATCATTTTGGAATAAAGTTTAAAAGTGACTTGTGGGAAGAAAATGTCTGAGACTTCAATTCTGCCAGAAGCATTTTATTAATTGGGGATAGAATATGATATATGTTTTAATATATGTGTGCTTTCTCTTTGAGCTGTAGTTTGCAGTAATTCTGATTGGTTTATCCTTGCATGTCACTATCATGGTTGCAGCATGAAGCGTGCCAACTCTTTGAATGTACTTAACACAGGGGGCAAGGCTACTGAAGATCTTTTCCAAGTAAGCCTTATGTGTTTTTTCACCACTTAATATCTCAGTGGCAGAGACTGAGCCAAAGAATTTTATAAAATGTTTCTCTTTTTTTAACTAGTCTTTTATTGATGTCAACTAATTGCATTTGTATGTGTGCTTTTGAGAGGTTTTTTTTAACCATTTTCATGGAAATTATTTTTTTACACGAGAATTAAAATGTCTTTATGTCACATTTAATTTCTGCTGGCATAATATAAGACACTGCTGCTCCCACCAAAGTTTTCCACTTGTTTAGTATCTTAACTCTATTACATGTTCTATAGAATGCTGCAGTGATATAGAGCACCATATAAACTAATGGTGCATTAGTATTAACATATCTGTAATTCTTTCCAATGAAGAAATGTGTCAAACTTTTGCGACCACTAAATTTAACAGCATGGCATGGATTTAAGCCTGAATGCTCTCAGTCTATATCAACTTCAGCATTCTGCATTATACAACTTTTTAAACTAACAATTGATAAAGTAGCCTTGATTAAGTGTTAAAATGTATACATTTTACTAATTGTTAGTTTACCTGTGGGATAATTTTAAAAAGTAAGAACTTTTATTAGCCAGAATATATTACCTTTGCTTGTGGTTTACTGCACGGATGCATACTGGTCCCCTCTAATCTTTGTGTATTAACATATGTATTATAATGGGCATGCATAGCAGAGCAATTTCTAGCTTCCTACTAACTTTACTACTTGCTTTAGGGGTCTATTGCATCTCATTAAAAAGCTTACACAACTCAAGACAAAAAAAGCACTGTATCATGTAATAATTGCTAAGGGATGTTTGGCTGTTGTTAGTTGAGAAACACAAATTATATGCACAGTTTTGTTAACAAAGTTACATATCCTGGAAGTGGCTCATTTTAAAAGAAATGGATCATTGTGGAGAATTAATTGATTGAAGCAAAGGATCTAATCAATACATTGGCTAGTTCGTGCTAGTCCAAAAAATAAAGGATTAGATGTAAAAACAAAAAACTGCAGATGCTGGTTTATAACAGAGATAGACACAAAGTGCTGGAGAAACTCAGTGGATCAGGTAGCATCTTTGGAGAAAAACGATGGGTGACATTTTGGGTTGGACCCTACCTCAGACTCTGAAGAAGATTCTTCAGTCTGAAGAAGGGTCCTGACCAGAAAATCCACCCATCCTTTTTCTTCAGAATGCTGCCTGACCCGCTGAGTTACTTTGTGTCTCAAATAGATATTTGGAATTGAACAATAAGATTATAGTTAGACTTCTCCGAGTTACCCATCACCCCAACCGCAATGGAACTTTTCAAGAATCATAGCTTTTTAAGTGACATATAAATAAATTAGATGAAAGCCAGGCCTTGATTTTGAAGACCCTTTGGCTTAAAAAAAATGTGTTCAAAATATGTTGGCATATTTTACAATGCCCACCTTAGGGTGTTGTTATTTTTCACTGGGGTAGCTTTGGGCAACAATTCAACTCTCTAGTTTAGTAGCAGGCACAACACTGGTAGCAGGCTAAAAGTTTGCAAAGAGCAGAATTGGCTATCAGTATTTTAAAAGAAATCTCTTGCAAATTGTGGCCATAACCCACATTCTGATTGCGATTTTTAAAATGGTCAGTCACAGGATGTAGGTCAATGGCCTTCCAGATTATTAAAAATAAGAGCAGATGGATGTGGGTGTAACATTTTGGCATAGTTTTGTAATTGGTGGAGAGATTGGTTACAGTAAGTAGGGTTAAATGATTTATACTCTAGTTGGACGTAACAAGTTGTATTCCCGGCAAACATCTTTGGGAGCATGGTTTCGTCCAACCCACGTCCACTATAGACCTGATGTTTTTGAAGTAAGATATCTCAGCTATATGTGGCATTCATAATATGTGGATTCTGGGGTTCCAGTACCTATAAGGAGGAATGAGTGGAGCATGTTTGCAGGACAGTCAGGAAATCACAATAAAAGTCTTCAAATGTAATTAGGAGGGAAGCTTCACAGGTTGAGTGGTGTGATCAGATCTATTAGGATTGTGGAGATTGGGATAATTACACCAGTATTTGGAAAGGAAGGAAAGATCACCTGAGGGTTTTGTAGTAGTGGGGACACTTTCCAGGCTCACAAGCCACAGAGAACCACTCGTTTTCTGCAGCTGCCTGCTTCCATCTCTGCTTGGATTCCCCAGTCGTAAGGAAATGTGAATGAATTGTGTTAACTTGAAGTAAGAATTTCAAATGCATAGGGAATCTGATTTCTATGTACATTAAAAAGATATACTGTTTTATAGAGAAGTAGGCACTGCAACTTTCTACTGTAAAAAATAGTAATATCTGTCATGGTGGGTTGGAGCACATTTTATGACTTTTGTCACACATTATTTGTCGGCTATTGAGACTCTGACATTAGCTTTTACTTTAGAGCATGGAAACTGCCCATCAAATCCACAGCAAGCATCAATCACCCTTTCACATTAGTTCTAGGTTATCTCATTTTCTCATTCTACACACTAGGGGCAGTTTACAGTGGCCAATTAACCTACAAACCCGCTTGTCTTTGAAATGTAGGAGGAAACTGGAGCACTCAGAGAAAACCCGCACGCTCACGGGGAGAACATGCAAACTCCGTACAAATAGTACCCTTAGTCAGGATCGAACCTGGATCTCTGGCACTCCAGAAGTTTGTCATAAGTTCATGTGATTGGAGCAAAACTAGGCCATTTGGCCCATCAAGTCTACTCCACCATTCAATCATAGCTGATCTATCTCTCCTTCCTAACCCCATTGTCCTGCCATCTCCCCATAACCCCTGACACCCGTACTAATCAAGAATCTTATCTATCTCTGCCGTAAAAAATATACATTGACTTGGCCTCCGCAACCTTCTGTCGCCTTGAATTATTTCAAAAGAATTGTCTTTTGAATTCTAGCTGTATATCATCAAAAGTATAAAGTGATAAAAGACCAAAAGTTTCACAGTATAGTTGTCACTGGGAATAGATTACTGACAAAAAGCCTATTCGAAAAGATGCACATTTTATAATGATGCCATCTACTAAATTAGGTGCTTATTTTAAGATGGATTTCTTTAAGTAGTATTCTGGAAAGACTGGTATGCTGGTATCAATGTGTTGAAATAATTTGTACAATTGAATGTGGTAATTCAGTTCCTGAATTATGATCCTGATTTTCTTTTCTCTTTGCCTAAAAGCTCTCAAGTGATGGATATTTAGTATACAAATAACATCTTTCAATAACCACATTTTTTTTACTCTTCTTGTGAAATTAATGCATCAGTACAGTTTCCATGGCTCTAAAGTTGGAACAAAAATAGAATAAGCCAGTTTGGTATTCCGACTGCGCATGCACAGGTCATGTATCGCTCGGGATAAACACTTCTGGTGGCCGTGCCGCTGCATGGGTGCAGACCTGCGTCATGTCCCCTAACCAGC
Organism: Okamejei kenojei; assembly: GCA_035221665.1. Classification (NCBI taxonomy): domain Eukaryota; kingdom Metazoa; phylum Chordata; class Chondrichthyes; order Rajiformes; family Rajidae; genus Okamejei; species Okamejei kenojei. Next base: position 50,909,352 of record CM069139.1, read on the forward strand.
CGCCTCTGGGCCGTCCCCGTCCCCTCCTGAGTGTCCCGTCCCGGGCCGCCGGGAGCCGAACAGGAGTGGCGGAGGCGGGCGCCTGCTCCAGCTCAGCTCTGCCTGTCCTGCAGGTGGTGTGGAAAAGAAGCACCAACTCCAGCTCAACCTCGCCCATCCCGTCGGTGGGACAGGCAGAGTCGAGCTGGGACCGGCGCCTCCCCTCCTTGCAAGCTGCGGGCCTGGGCTGACCTCTGGATAGAAGACCCTCCTTCAGACTTCCCACACATTAGACTTTTGTGCCGTGGTTGGGATGGATGGGAGCGGGGATTTCCACGGGCGCAAGGAACAATTGACCTAAAGTTTGTGTTGAGTGAACTGAGTGTTCTTAACATCCTCGTCATACACCGGCGTTTTGTGAGAGTGATTGGATCCCCTCTTCAGCTCAGCCAGTCGGTCACATTACCGGGACAGGTGGCGGAGGATCAGGAGCTGATGTAAGGCATCGGCGATGCTCTGGAATCCTAGTCGGCCGCCGCCGAGCAGCGGGGTCAAGGAAGCAGCGCCCAACCCGGGGAGCAGTTCTTCCAGCGAAGATGCACCAGCTACTCACCTGTCGGGCGCTGACTCCTCGATCCCGGGATCCAAACACTCTCACAAAACGCCGGTGTACGACGAGGATGGTAAGAACACTCAGTTCACTCAACGCAAACTTTAGGTCACTTGTTCCTTGCGCCCACGAAAATCTCCAGCACGGTCGAGATGAGGGGGTTCTGAAGTTGCATTCTCTCGATTGAGGACAGTTTCTCGACTCTCCTAGAAGCAATGAGCCATGGCCTTACCAGTGGTTGTCTCTCTCCCTCACCGTCTCTCTCCGTCTCCCACTCGCATCTGCCCCCCCCCCCCCTCGCTGTTACACCCCACTCTCCGCCGCTACCAGGCACCCTGTTCGCTTTTTTTATTCTCGAATGACCTTTGCCAAATCCCATGATTCCTTGCGTTTTTCAGAATACCGAACTGGCTTATTTTACAAAAGCTACCTAAATTGAAACTTTGAGGATTGTCTTCATGGTTAGTTTGTTCATACCAACTTCTCTCGTTCCATTGACATCTCTTTAAAAAGAAGAAATGAACAATATTAAAGTTGATCACAATGTTTTGAAGCATTTGTTTTACAATATAAAATGTTATTCCACAGGTGACTAAGCAATTAGTATTTCTGGATTATTATTTGATTTAAAAAAATATGCATCGTTTTATCATTTTTTGGTGCCCTTTTAATTAAACGTTTCACAATATTGGTATAACTTTTAAACATTTGTGCCTCGTCTTCACCGTTGTTGCAGATATTTCTACTGGTGTTCAGAGAATCATTTTCACTATATTCTGCATAAGCAATATTCAAAATTATGGTTACAATTGATATTAATCATTGACAATTCTATATCTCGTTTGAACAAATGTAATATTTTCACGCTTGAACAATTTTTTGCAGTCATGGTTGAAATGCTAAGAAATTCCATGTGATTTACAATCATTGATATATGCAGGTTTGAATAATATTTAAGAAAATCCTTGATGCTTTTAGCATTGAATGCTTTTCATGACAAAATCACTGATGCAAATATCTTTTTATGTTCCAAGCACTAATCTTTTGAGAATATTGACATAATCAAAACATTACTGGGCATTAAATTTATTAATATTATTATGGTCTATACAAATTGGTGACTCTTTTTTCTTGCTTTTAAACTGCAGCAGCGAAATTATTGTCTAACAGAATCCAGAACTTTGAGTGTCAGCCATGATGACCTGTTACATTGTGAATCACAAATTGGCACAAACTAGACTCTTCGGGTAAAAGAACAAGAAATCACTATTTCTACAATTCCTTATAGCTTTATGATATTAAAACCTTGGTTTATTATGCTGTATAAATACTTCAGATATTGTTTCCAAGCATAAAGTGTATGTTCCAACTTAATGGGTTTTCAATATTTGATACAATATGTGAATTACTACAATGCCGATAATATCAAAGAGAATTTGTTTTAAAGAACTAAATAAAATGCCACAGCTGAGCTGGTTTTGGATAATGTGGGTAGAAATTACTTTTGTTAGATTTGTACAGTTAAATTTATCTTTTTAAGTAGGATCTCCTGTCAACCACTTTTACTGGCAACTTCTGGTAAAGACCCCCCCAATAAATGTTAACATTAGATGTGGCTTATTCATGCCTGATGCCTAATAATTATCTTCATTTAGTGAATAACCTGGTGTATCAGGATGTCTAAAGATTGACAGATCAATAATAAACCATAAATATTGACAATACAAATATGTTGAGGTACTTGTACAATCCTCAGTACTCTGACTATACTACTAACTTGCACTATATTTCTTTCAAATTGGAAAAAAAATGCTGCTAATGTGTGTGGAGGTCACTTTCATTATAAAGTTTTTATAATACCTCTCAGCAATTTGACATGGAAACTTTACAAAACAAATAACAAAATATACCAAATGGTGGCATAAAAATCTATCCTTTGCCCATAAGTACGTGATACAGTAAGGACTTTGGTTGTACAATGTTTCTTACATTGGTCCCATTTAAATTAGATTTCAAAACGAAGTACATGTGCAAACTTTTGTTCAGTACATGAAATTGAGGACTAATTTCTACCCTTTTGTGCCTGGCTGTGAAGTGAAATTTGAATTGGAAACTGCAAATTAGCTCTGAATGCTACATTGATTAAATTAGTAATTAGTACAGAACTTGTTCTGTTTACTCTTCACTTTAAATGTTCTATTAAAAGAAAAAACCTGATATATATTTGAAACTACAGATACTGGGTATGCAAAAAAATTAGTGACCAGTGAAACCGCAAGAGCTGTTAAGATTTTATGAATATATATTTAGAAATTAGGCCCTTTATGGTTAACCATCTTTCATTGAGTCATTATCTTGCACTTGGACGTATATTTACCCCAATTCCTTTGTAAATGATTTTGTTATATTTAGGTAGTACCTGGAGTACTTCTTGTTTGCTTTTATAGTGTTATTATCATTCTTGTATTTTATATTTGTACATTAAAAGAAATTGTTTGCACATTCAAAAATGACAAAATAGGATTACAAGTGAGAACTGAAATGTTAGTTTACAAAAAAGTAGAATGGTCAAAAGGTATGTAGATTCTTAATTCCATCAAAAGGTTTACATGTGGTTGTACATGCACTTGAGTTTTTTCATATTACAATGATACACTGACTGCATCAGCTATTAATACATCGCTATAAAGTCCTCACTGTTTTGGTTACCATATTCTGAACAATTTAGCAGAAAAAATGGAAGAAACATTGAACAAGGCTACTAAAATTACAACTGGCTGTAGCTGCATGAAAATACCACATTTACCCCTTTATCCTTGTATTCCAAGTTTTAGTCTCTAATTGAAGAAAGTGATGTAATAACATTTGTTATCCATGCAAAAATGCTGTGATACTGTGTAATAAGATTTAGTATTAAAGGATAATTTTGAACAAGCTTTGTTGAAAAGTTTGCATACAATAGAGATTTTTAGTTGTATATTGCACTTTCGTTGGGGCAAGTCTGTGTTGCCATGATGTTGCATTTAATGTTTTAATACATTTCACCTGCAATTGTAGTTGTTTAATGTGCTACATATCAGTGGGTGAGATTATTCAGTTAAGAAGATACTGTGTCATGGCGTTTGAGATATGTACATTGATATGTTGAATGTTACAATATTTATGTTCAAAATATGAAATATTCTTGGTGAGAAATAAATGAATTCAATTTTAAAGAGTCCTTTAAATAAAATGCAAGTAGAAATTACCACTGTAAGAAAGCAGTTTTAAGTTGATAGCAGTTTATTTGAATTTTCCATTGTGCCAAATGTTATAAAATGTAAAGAAAAATTAGGTGGGAGGTGTTATAACTTTCCGTATAACTTAAGGAAAGAGGGGTGGGGGAGGAGAGGAGAGAAAGAGGGCTGTGGGGGGGGGCAGAATGGAGAAAAAAAGTGTGGTGTGGGGGGGAGAGAAAAAGAGGGTGGGGGGAAGGGAGAAAGTGTGGTGTGGGGGTTGGAGAGAGAAAGGGAGGGTTGAGAGAAAGAGAGGTGGGGGGGAGGAAAGAGTGGAGGGGTGAGGGAAATGGGTGGGTGGAGGGGGAGGTATTTCCTGAATCACACAGCAATCTTTGTAATTTGGTGCATCAGTTTACCGTTTCTGTCAGGTCGGGGTACCAAGCTTTGTTGAATGAGGGTATAAAAGGGCATATAAGGAGCAGCATGGGGCACCAACTGGATGAAGCTACAATTCCAGAATGCACACATGCATGCCTTGGCAGAACTCAGCTGTATAATGCTGCCTCAGTTAATGAATACTGGTGGACAATAACAACCAAGATGCTGATCTGTGAATTTCCCTCTATTCATTAATAGAGCCCACCACGGATATGGTGGAAAGCTCATGTATTTGCAATCGTGTTCAGCAGAAAGTGCTATATGCATAATCCATTTTAGCCTCTTGAAATCTTTACCAGCCTAGAGGCCAGCTAGGTTAAATCGATACACATGATTGTGTGCGGACGTGGCGTCGAAGGACGTGAAGCCGAAGCGAAGAAGTGGAAGCCAAATAACTGAAAGGAAACGACGCCGAAAAGCCAAATAACCGAAAGCGTACGACGCAACGTGAAAAAGCCAAATAATCGAACGGACGCAACGCCGAAAGGCCAAATAACCGAAAGGACGGGATGCCTAAAAGCCAAATAACTGAAAGGACGGGATGCCTAAAAGCCAAATAACTGAAAGGACGGGATGCCTAAAAGCCAAATAACTGAAAGGGCGGGATGCCTAAAAGCCAACTAACCGAAAGGGCGCAAAGCCAAAAAGCTAACTCACCGAACTAATGCAACGCCGAAAAGCCAAATAACAGACATGACGTCGCCGGGGGGTGGGGCTTGTCAGCGATTGGTCCAGACCGCCGCGTCCATCACATCACTGGCCGGAGGAGATGGGAGGGTGGGGGTCATTTTCCCCTGCACAAGACTGCCAGGGGCCGGAGGGTGACTGGGCGCCCAAAACCCGAGCACCAAGATGTAAGCAGCCGAAGGAGCGCATCCCTCGGGACAGCCCCCACTCTTCCCTCCCGGGGTCAGCGCTGTCCGGCCACGGCTGCCCTCCCCCGTGCGGCTGCACTGTGATGGGCTGTGGGTCAGCAGCACACACACACGGGGCCGGGTGGAGCAGAGTTGGGGACAGTCTGGTCCCTCCGCCCACCCAGTCACTGACTGCGATGCACCGCCACCGGACCCCGACCCACACACCAGGGTGTTTCAACCCCCCGACGTTTCGGGTCAAGACCATTCTTCAGAGCTGAAGCAAATATGTTTGTTATTGCTGCCTTTGTGTTGGGGAAGGGAGAAAGTTGCAGTTGAATAATTTGCAATTTCCATTTCATTCTTTTCCACTCTGGGCTGATCGATACCACGTCGCTTGGCTATCTTTCACTCGTGCTCATGAGATTGAGTTCAAGATGCTCTAATGCGGTCATTGTTCCGAGCGCCAAATCCCTTCAGCTGTACCTGCAACTGAAGCTATGGGTGGATTAGTAGACCTTGAAGAGCCATTGACACTATGTTTTTACGTAGAGGGGTAATGGAGGTAAGGTATGTGATTTGACAGTAATGTATCGTCTGCGTGGAGGAAAAAAAGTATGATTTATTTGACACCGCTGCGAAAATGGCATTGATAAATGCGCAAAGTTCAAAAAACAAATGAACTGCAAATAAACGGAAAAAATACAGATTATCTGGTGTTTTGTGCGTGGGAGCTTGTGTACGTTACGCAGGCAACCAGACGGTATTTCTGTGTTTAAACAGTAAAAAAATGTGCTTCTTGATGTCGGGGGGGGGGGGGGGGGGGGGAGAGAGATAAAATTGATCGCTGTCATGCACACTTGTCATTGGCCCACCAGGGAATTTGTGATCCCCACCCCCTCCCCCCCACACATGTTTTAAAATAGATTTACTATGGCTGCCAGCTCCCCGGGCCGTCTGTCTGAAAGCCGGGTGAATTTCAGTTATTTGGCTTTTCGGCGTCATACGCTTTTGGTTATTTGGCTTTTCGGCAGCATTTCTGTTCAATCATTTGGCTTCCACTTCTTCACTTCGGCTTCTCGTCCGGGTATCAAACATGGTACCCAGAAGTGTCTTCACACTGGATCCAGCAAAGGCTATGGTACCTGGAAACTTTCAGGTGTTACTTAAGACTTGGGTGCAGAAGCACCTGTACTTATTCAAACGGATCCAATTTGCCCACAGCATGTTCATCCATCTGATAAATTGGACTAGTCCACAGAAAAAAACAACAACATCCAGCCGATTGCTGCCATTTTAGTCTCAATCATTAGCAAAGTGAGGAAAACTCCACAGGTAGTAGTTAGAATCAAACCTAGCATAAAAGAAGGCAAGAGCCTCCAGGTACTGGAATATGTAACAAAAATAAAGAACAGCTGGAAGAACTCAGCAAATCAGCCAACATCTGTGGAGGGAAATGGGCAGTTGAGGTTTTGGCCTGAGACCCTTCATCTCAACTAAAAGATTAAAGGGAAGTAGCCTGAATAAAGAGGTGGGGGGAGAGAGAGGTGAGGCAGGATTGATTGACAGATAACCGTACAGTGGGCAAAGGAAGGGTGGGAATGGCAACGGAGGCTGGGGGCAGGTAGATTCAGAAATCTGATGAAAGGAAGGTGAAAAAATGAACTGAATGAGTGGTGGTGGAAGATGGGGAAAAACAGGGAAGGGAGGAATGGGTATTGGGGAGCGGGGGTGTTCTAGTTGGAGGAAAAGTGTGGGGAAGGAAGGAAAATAAACAAAAGATGGAGGCTAGGGTTAAGGTGGGAAAAGAGGTGTGTGTTAGGGCATCGCGGGTAAAAGAGATGTTCTTTTTTCAAGAATCGCGTCTCCTACATCCTATGTCAAATCATCTGCCTATCTAAAAAACCCCATAATCTGTCACCACCTATCACTTGCCAGGCTTTGTCCCGCCCCTCCTCTCTTTCAGCTTTCTCCCCCCCCCTTCACCACCACAATCTTGTCTGAAGGGCTCCAACCCAAATGTTACCTGTCCATGTTCTCCAGATAATCTGCTTGCCACTGAGTGAGTTCACCGTCTATCTCTCACGTTTCCCTGATCCCTGACCAGTCTGAAGAAGGGTCTCGACCCGAAACGTCGCCTATCTCCTTCGCTCCTTAGATGCTGCTGCACCCACTGAGTTTCTCCAGCCTTTCGTGTACCCACTGAGTTACCTCAGCATGTTCTCTTTTATGGTGAACCAGTATCTACAGTTCCTTGTACCACCCACCAACCTACTGTTGTCCCACCTTAAAGTTGCACACATACTTGTTCTTTTGATTCTCTTTGGATTCTTAATACGGTATAATAGCCACTTCACTGTTCCTTCATCATTCCTCTTTCACTTAATTGTATTTATGAATCAAACATTCTCCGTCATCCAAGAACAACTTAAAATTATCATCTGCCTATCAAAATTATCTGTAAGACATATTTTATTATAAAGTCACAATCTACACAGTAGAAATTTGTTTTGAATGAATCAGCGGCTTGTAAATTACAAAACAGTTACAATTTTAAGTATTAGGATCACTTGTTAACTTGAACTTACTTCCTGCAACTATCTTGCTATCCAGCAGCTATATAAGAATGATAATTATAACATTGAGCAATTAACAGGCTATGACTCCAAAGCCACAGGTGAACTACAATAATTATTCATGGGTTTAAAACAATTCTTGATTTAAGTCCTCATCCCTGACATTTTGTCAATGATGTTTCAATGAACATTGTTCTTCCACTGGTATCCAACAGTGTTACATTAATTTAAAAAATCTGAGCAATAAAGTAGAGGTCATTGATGCACAGAAACTTCGTAAACCCAATCATTTTTTTGATATTTTGATAAACATTCAAAAATCCTTTAAAACGTGTTCATTATTTTGCTCGTTGTAAAAGTTTCAATTGCAGAAAGATAAAACTGATGTACGGAAGTTATAAGTTGACTGCCATGGGCTGCCAAATTAATTTAAATTGTCCAAAGCTATTAATTACTCTGTGCACAGTCAGCCAGATAAGTGATTTTTTGGGGAAAGCTGGTCCAGCCAGTATTCTGAAAACGGATTTTGAAAAATAAAAAGGTACTGCTGTGGATAAGAAAGTATTATAGGTCACTACAAATGATTACAAAATTATGGAATATTCAACCAATGATTTGGAATGGGGTTGGGGTTAGAGTTAACTCTATTGGGAATTTAATTAGAGGAGAATATCACAGGGAGAAAAATTGGTAGTTTCAGCCCTATTTATACCTGTTCCTTTCATTCCCCTTACACCTTGTTTGTTGATTATATAGTTGCAGAATGATTGGGGAAGATGCGGGGCAAAAATAATTTCCATTCTTCGTATAACAGTCCCAGTAGTTGAGGCACAAACTTCGCCTTCAGGAAGCTTTCCTTCTATGCAAATATGTGTCCGACAAACCATCAGCCTCATCAAAAGTTGATTTGACCAGGTTAATCCTAGAGCTGGCAATACTCTTCTGTCCAACAAGCTGGAAAAGAACAACAGAATGTTAGATAACTATAGAGCAACTGAGACCACAAAAATGAAATATCAGCACATTAAAAACATCGCTCATTCAAAGAATTCGATGCAACAATTGCATATTTTTTTAATGCTAGCACTGTGATAACACATGCCAAAATCTTTGTTCTCCTCTTGTTCTGTCCTCCAACACACTGCTAATTTTATCATTGCATCAGTCCAGACCTCCCAACTATCCCGCTTTTGGCGGGATATTCCCGCTTTTTAGGTTCCCTTCCCGCCATTCCGATTTGTAACCTAATTATCCCGCTAAATTGACATTTCCGATACCATGTATGTGTTATTATGTATATTGCAGAGATGCCAAGTGTCCCGGATTCGCCGTATTTTGTCCCGGCGAAATAACCTTTTTACGGTGTTCCGGCAGCCAAACATGCTGTTACGGAACACCGCCGCGCCGGTGTTCCTCCCGTGGTGAACGCCGGCGCCATGTGCCCCCGGTTTGCCAGCCCGGCAGCTCACAGCCACGCCCGGCCCAGAGCCCGGGCGGCGCCGGCCCGCGCTATCAGCGGCACTTTCTTGCCGCCAGCCGGCCGCTCGCGGCAGCCCCATCACCGGGCCTCCCCCCCCACCCAGTGCGCAGGCGCAGACCCGCCGGCAACCTTGCCAAGTGCGCATGTGCCGCACCCGCCCGCCGGCAGCCCGCTGATCTGCACCAGTGCGCAGGCGCAGACCCGCCGGCAACCTTGCCAAGTGCGCATGTGGGGAAATATTATGAATTTTGACAATCAAATGTTGGGAGGTCTGCATCACTGGCTTTCAGCTCCGAATTTCCTTCCCAAGCCTCTCTATATCTCTATTCTCCTTTAATATGTTGTATAAAATGTAGCTGAGTAAGCATCTGACCATGCATCTCGATTCATTTTGTTTCATGGCACTTTCATGTGGCATACTGCAATGTTTAGTCAGGTTGCCAAATTAATGCAATTTGATGTCCTTTGTAAAGAATTATAGTTAATTACAGCTAACCTCATCCCATCACCTACATGTTCTCTAATCCTTCCTCTTACACTTTTTTTAAATTTGCCTCTAAATACATTGTCAATAATTTAATCACCTCCATATGACAATAGGTTCTACATTCTTATTACTGTTTGGATTTTTGCATAATGGATTTATTAGCAACACAGACCTATGATCTTTGATTTTGGATTCCCTCTGCGCTACAATTAGTTTTTTCCATTTTATCAAATTTATAAAACTGTTGGATTACCATTGGGGCTTTTCTTTCAAAGAGACTTCTATGTTTGACCTACTTAACAGTTGTTTCCTATTCCTTCTCATGTAATTGTAAACATTTTTTGCACTTTATCCAATGCTTATCATTTTGTAGGACTTTTACACAGACAAGGGTAGAAAGGATTTAGAGGGTGATGGGCCAATAGAGGCAAATTGGGACTGCCCAGTATGCCAACTTGGTTGGCATAGACAAGGCAGGCCAAAGGGCCTGTGACGTGCTGTACAGCGCGATGATTCTATGATTCATCATAACCTTAGTATAACCGACTTTATGCAAATTTAACCCGTTCTCCCATTTTTAATTTGATTCCTCCAGAAATTGAATGTGATGAAGTGTCTCATTTAAATGTCTGTTTACTTTCCACAGATGCTGCCTGACCTTCAGAAGGTTTCCAGCATTTTCTGTTATTCCACTATTTTGTTACTTTGTACTGCTACTTTTCAATTATTTGTAAATCTGTACTTTTCATTTCTACTCGATTTGAACCTTTACGGTTTAATTTTTTATGGCACAAAATAATTCATTATTTAATATACAAATGAGTAGGCAAAACAAATTCTACTTGCCCAAGTTCATTATGAGCCAAATGAGAATCACTGACTGCACCTGTTACCTGCAAAACAGCAGAAAAACACTCTTAACAAACTAAAACTTTGGTTTATATATTGATGTTCTGTATATTAGAGATTTGAACAGAAATGAGAAGTGAGAGACCATTTGACTCTTCAATCCTGCTCCACTATTTAATAGCTGATCTAATTGTAACTTTTGCACTACTGTCTACCTATGGTTTCACCTTTTCAGCACCTTGGTAATCAAATATCCATTCACCTCTGCTTTATAAAGATTCTGCTCCCTCACTCAGGAAAACAAAATCACTTCCATCTTAAATGGATGACATCTATATAATTAAAAGTCTCATCTTGACCACTTCCTGTTTGCACTGCATATTGATTTTAGAAAAAACGCTACCACTTACGGCTGTGATTTTTGGCCATCTTACTCAGTCCTCAGCTGCGCAGGACAAGAGGATTTTTCCCATCGATGAAAAATAAAAGACTTATGAATGTCTTAAATTTTTTTAGAGTCTCTCTCCTGTCAATCACGCCATAAAGGCCACACTCCTTCCGGTGGGAGGAGGGGCTATAAAACCCAGAAGTATGGACATGGTTCAGTCTCTGCAAGATGGGGGAGGGAGAGGGTCATGACTCTTAGTGTGCCTTTTGCAACCATGAAAAAAGATAAATGTCTAAAATTGATTGTCTACCCTCACCCCCTTCTCTCTCACAGTCTCTCACCTGTTTTCAGCAGATTTTCTGGCAGTTTATGAGCTGCCTGCCTGCCAGGCCTGAGTGACTGAGCTGCCAGGACCAAGAATCCATTCGGCCCACAATGTCTATACTAGCCCTCTGGAAACCAGTCCCTTTGGCCCACAACACCCATGCTAGCACTCCAGAAAGCCCCCCCCCCCCCCCCCCCCCCACACACACTGGCCAGCAATCTTGGAATTGGTGGAGAGGTGGAATATTGTGTTGGGGGACCAGCCCTCCCGTGTGAAGCTGGAACCCAACGAGTCCCACTTAGTCTAGTGTTATTTTAGAACAATGAATTCAAGTTTTAGGTTCTCCTGGAAGAAATAGCCTTTCTACAATCCCTTCCCACACACTCCCTGAACTTAGTCGAGACTCTTAGGAATCCTGCATGTTTCAATCATCATGCACCCTTTAACTCCATCAGATACAGGTTTTGGCTGTCCAACCTTTCCTCATAAGATGTATCACGATACAGAAGGCCACTATTTGGCTCATATGATCCACATCACTCCAGAGGAACATTTTCTTTCTATTTCCTCACATTTCTACAAATTAGACTCTTACATGTATTCAGTGACTCCCCTTAGATTTATTTTGCCATTAACTGACACCAAGGAATAATTTACCATAGGCATTTAAGTTATCTGCACATCTGTGGGATGAGCTAGATGATGGTGCCAGAGTGTGGTGACTCTGGCATGCTCTTCCCATAGAAGGATCTGTTATCATCCAATACAACTACTCTACTCTTTTAAATCTCTTTTCTACCTGCAAGTATAGCACCATTTCTAAATGTTTTGATATTAACTATAATCTGCACTCTGTATCCTCCCCCTCTGTTCCATCTATTGCATTTGAGTTTGATTTGATTGTATTTATGTATGGTATTCTGATCTGGTTGGATAGCTAACAAAACAAAGCTTTTCACTGTACCTTGGTACATGTGACAATAATAAACCTAAATCTATGGAAAGAAACCCACGTGGTCCAGAACAGAACGTACAATCTCTGCCCAGATCCTATCATGGGTCAGGATTGAAGGCAGGTCTCTGGAACTGAGATGCAGAAGTACTCAATATTGTGTCACTATTCCATGTATCAGTCTAGCAGGCCATTTCTGAGTTGCTTCCATTTCATTAATATCTTACCTTAATAAGGTGATCATCAAAATCCTCCAGAAATGGTCTCACCGGTGCAATAAATGAAACAACTACCTACTTTTGTATTCAATTCCCAACATAATAAACAACAAAATAAAGTTACATAAGAGAACCAGCAGAGAAGCAGGCCATTTAGTCCAATCAGAGGTAGGCATTAAAATAGATGATATCATAGTGAAGATGGTCATCAAGAATTACAGTGGGATTGTGATCAGTGGGCAAGTGTAGTTTAATTCAGATGGGTGATCTTGTAGAGTGCATAAAATTATGAGGGGAATTAGACAGGGTGAATAGGAAATATTTTTTCCTCCAGAGTAAAGGAAATCAAGAACTTGAGGGCATAGGTTTAAGATGAGAGGTGAAATTTTCAAACCGCAATAAACAAGTCAGGATAGTGTATGCTTTGGACGCAAATGTAGTAGCGACAGTAAACCCAGGTATATATTGCTTTTGTCCTCGGTTGAATAAGACTGAAGATGTAAGTAAAAATGATAATGTATTGCTAAATGCTAAATAAGAACAATACACTGTTAAATGGAAAGTCATACCTGATTGACACAGATGATGGGGCTACAAAACCTATGGCTGAGGTGGTGGAGCATAGTTCCAAACTTCTGAAGACATTTGGCTTTCACAATAGAATCAGCGGCCCCAAATTCGCATCTGACTAAAGCTGCAATCGAATCTATCACTACCAGACGTATCAAGCCACGTGACAGTAATATTGGTATTCTTTTACTAAGACAGTGATTGAAGGATTCCTATCAAATCAACAAAAAAAATGCAGGCATTTAATTATCTCCAAATCAATGATGCTTAAATGGTAAATGATAGTATTAATATTTAATAATGTACCTAAAAAAGTAATCTTTTAGCAGATTACCTGGACTGCTCTAATACAAACAAATCAACATTTTGATAAATAAATGTTATCCAATGATAAAAAAATATTCTGAGACTTCAGTTATAATCTAAGGGCCAAACTCTTCCAGCCAGTGGTCAACACCCTGCGTTCATCTCTAACTTACAAGCCGAGTAAAGATAGGGTCTCCCACAACATACAACCATTCTATGTAATACATATAAGAATAAGACCACCATTGGGTAATGAGAGTGAAAAAAACAAGCCACATAACCTGGTTCACCCCTGTCAAAGTTGTCAAACCTCCAATGAAGCACCCAGCATAGTCAGAGATATCAGAATGTGGATGCCAAGGGGTTCAGGACTTCATGAATGTACAGAAATCCTGAACTTGCTGATGCTGTATTTATGCAGACTTACCAGCACCGCTCAATAAGTCCATGTATATTACTAGAAGATGCAAGTCAGAATAAATTTAGGCAACAAAACTAATAAAGACCATGGAAAGCAATTTAATATCATTGATTTTAATAGACACACATACTTAAAATAATCTACTAGTAAATCCGCAATCACACTGGATAAAGCATCTGTACTCGTTCTAGCAGTGATAGTTCTTGTTAAGGGAAAACCCAGGATTGTAGCAGGAGCCGGATTATTCACATGCCTATACACACCAAGTTATGTTTAAGCAACATTGAATAACATCTCTCTAGAAGAATTAGCAGAGGAACAGCTCAAATATTTCAGTTGAATCATCTTGAAGACCAATATAGGTGGGTTTAAATTAAGTGAGATTAGCATTCTTAAAGTTTATACAGTAAATAAATCTTTGTGAACTTGCTTTTTATCTTTCTCACACAAATTCACTTTAAAAGTCAACATGTATCAATTATTACGGACTTACTTTCTCACACAAATTAAAAGTCTAAATATTTTTTTATGATGTAATTTTTCAATGTATGTACTCTTTCCCAGTACAAAAGTTTAATCAGACACCTATTAATTTACTTAGTACCAAGTACTGGCACATTTATACTTGTCCATATATTGCTATAAAATTAGGTATCTTCAAATCTTTATTTGTATCATGTTATCTTTTTGTATGGAAAATGTAACAGTAAAATCTATTGTGTAAGAAAGAACTGCAGAAGCTCATTTAAATCAGTGGACAAAAAATGCTGGAGTAACTCAGAGGGTGAGGCAGCATCTCTGGAGAGAAGGAATGGGCGACGTTTCAGGTCGAGGCCCTTCGTCAGACTTACCACATCAGCAACATGTTCAATAAAGATGTTGTTACCAAACTTAATATTGTTTACAACGTCAGCAGGTACATCAGCTCTTAACATGGGCTGAAAGGCAATCAATTGCTGCAAACGTTTATTTGGAAAAGCATCCTCTGTACAAATATACACAGCTCCTAGGATAAGAGATTCAAAAATTCACAAATGTTTGTGGGGAAATGTAATGAAATGCAAATACTGACAAAACAAACATTTAGCTTTATATGTAGACATGGGAATACAGAATGTACAATGTTTAATGAAATCAATCGAATTTAAAAAGTGCAGTAACACATTCATTTTGCATACCTGAACTCTATAATGCTCTCAAAAGCTTTGCACTTTTGTAATTGTTTAAATGTATTCTGCACTCTAATGCTGAACCCGTCAGAGTTCTGCAAGATTCCAAGAGGGTAACAAATAGGGAAAGAATAAGTCCCCTTAAGGCTTATTGTAGTCATCTACTGCATATGCAGAACCACAGGAAATAGGTAAGATCATTACATTAATATTTCTCAACAGAAATTTACCGTAGAAAAGTTCATAGGAATTAAGCAACTAAGGGAAATGAACAATAATGTATTGGAACATATCTACATCACAAAAGAGATGGCCCATGTTGACAGTGTTAAATTGCAAGGGCTTGATAAAGTCAATCCACAGGAGACAAGGGAAATATTTGCAGTGGAACTGAGAGAGATATTTGCTTCATTGTAGTCAAGAGATGATGTACCAGAAAGTCAAGAAAGTGGCTTTGAGCCTTTATTAAAGAAGGGTTACAAGCCAGGGAATTACTGGTAATAGTTCCCAGAAGGTGGTGACGCACATCAACAGGGTCGTAAAGAAAGCTTTTGGCATGCTTCCCTTCATCAGTCATTGAGTCAGGATATCATTTTACAACTGTTTAAGCCGTTCGTGTGACCACACGGGCATTATGTGCAGTTTTTATCACCCAGCTATAGGAAGATTGTCATTAAGCAGGAATGCATGCAAAAAAGATTCACGAGGATATTACCAGGAGTGGAGGGTGAGAAGCTGGATAGGGTGTACATTTTTTTCCATTCATCATTGGAGGCTGAGGGATGACATAGAAGTTTATAAAATCACGAGGGGTGTAGATAAGGTGGATAGTCACAGTCTATCTAGGATTTGAGGGTCTAGAACTAGAGGGCATAGATTTAAGGTGAGAGTAAAAAGACTTAAGGGGATCTGAGGGGCAACTTTTTCACACAGTGATGGAAGTGAGAGAGATGTAGGGACAGGTGTTATGTCTCCTGTGGTTGCAGGGGAAAGTGCCTAGGGAGGGTGTGGGTTGAGTGGGAAAGGATGAGCAAACCAAGGATTTCCATTGGGAATGGTCTCTCTGGAAAGTGGAAAGGGGCAAGGAACAGATGTGACTGGTGGTGGGATCACATTGAACGTGGCAGATATGTTGGGAGTATGATGCGGTGGATGCGGAGGCTAATGGGGTGAAAGGTGCAGGCCTGGGGAATTCTAGCTTTGTTTTGTCCGGAGGAAGGGGAGTGAGAGCGGAAATACAGCATAGTGGTTTAAAAGACATTTGGACAGGATGATGGAAAAGGTCTAGAAGGATAAGGGCAAAATGCAGGAAAATTGACTAGCTCAGGTAGACATGTTGGTTTGCTTGATTGAGTTGGGTGGAAGATTCTGTTTCCATACTCGTTAATTCTATGAATCCAAGGGAGGTTTATTTAACTAAGTATCTTACACATTACTTTGAATGCATTCATTGAAAAATTCTGCACCATGTGCAAGGAGCTAGAAAGACCATCTCTTCCTCACTTTGCATAGAAGACGTGATTTGTTTTTAATTGGCTTGTTAATTTACTTTTTTCCTTTTAATGTATCTGGAAACATTTTAGGTATTCATGATTAAGTTTGATCTTTGTGTTGCAACTTTAAATAACAGTTTTTTTTTGGGGTGGGGTTTTACCATGAATCCTTGATCCTAAGTTTCTTATTTTATTTTATTTTTGATATATTTATTAGAGGTACCGTAAGTTACATCAGTGTACATCCCATGTATATTATTACAATCATTGTACCCCTTAATTTTTTAAGGCTTTAGAAAAAAAGAAAAAAGAAAGAAAAATATCAACAGAGAAAGTAGAGAGTGAAAAAGAGTTGTGTAAGTGAAAAAGCATGCCGGAGGGAAAGGGAACCCTTGGTCGAAGAGTTAGAGAAATGAGATTAAGAGATAGACCCTGGAGAGGAGAAAAAAAAGGGAAAGAAAGAGAAGGAAAAAACAAAAGCCAGTTACTTTATTATAAACATCGTGCAAAAGGAATCTACCAACTCGACAGTTTTTCTTCCCCCTTTACCAAGACCCGACACCGGTACTTTTTTGAGATATTCTTGCACCTTATCCTTGTAGTAGATTTATAAATGCAGACCACGTCTTATAGAAACAGTCTGATTTTCCTGCCAGTCGGAGTCTCATATTTTCCAAATGTAGTGTTTCAAACATAGTTGAAATCCACATATTAACTGTTGGTATGGGAGTATTTTTCCAGAATTTTAAGATTAACTTTTTTCCAGTTATTAAGCCGTATTCAAATAGATTCTTTTGAAACACATTTAATTCAGGGCTATCTTCTGTTGTTCCAAAGATAATCCAGTCTGCTTTTAGAGTCAGTTTTGTGTCCAAAATTTTTGAATTTTTGTACAAAAGACAAATGAGTGCGCTATATAAGCTTCTTGACTTCAACATTTATCACAAATAGGTGAGACATTGGGAAAAAGTTTACATATTTTAGTTTTTGAATAGTATAATCTGTGTAAGATTTTAAATTGTATTAAGCAGAGATGCCAACCCTAAATTTAGTTCACAGTAACATTTAACCCATTTGTCCGTAACAAATGGGGTTAAATGCATTTCTCTCCGTAACACTCACCTGGGGTTGTTGCCGGCGGCTATGCGCCTGCGCACTGGTGCAGATCAGCGGGCTGCCGGCGGGCGGGTGCGGCACATGCGCACTTGGCATGGTTGCCGGCGGGTCTGCGCCTGCGCACTGGGTGGGAGGCCCGGTGATGGGGCTTTTTTTTAAAGAAGGAACTGCAGATGCTGGAGAATCGAGGGTACACAAAAAGCTGGAGAAACTCAGCGGGTGCAGCAGCATCTAAGGAGCGAAGGAGATAGGCGACGTTTCGGGTCGAGACCCTTCTTCAGACTGGGTCTCGACCCGAAACGTCGCCTATCTCCTTCGCTCCTTAGATGCTGCTGCACCCGCTGAGTTTCTCCAGCTTTTTGTGTACCCCCGGTGATGGGGCTGCCGCGAGCGGCCGGCTAGCGGCAAGAAAGTGCCGCTGATCGCGCGGGCCGGCGCCGCCCGGGCTCTGGGCCGGTCGTGGCGTGGCTCGAAATCGCGCCAGGCCCGGCAACCCTCCCCCACTGCGCACGCGCGGCCACTGTGGCCCGGCAACCCTCCCCCACTGCGCAGGCGCGGTCACTAGGGACCGGCAACCCTCCCCCACTGCGCAGGCGCGGTCACTAGGGCCCGGCAACCCTCCCCCACAGCGCAGGCGCGGTCACTAGGGCCCGGCAACCCTCCCCCACAGCGCAGGCGCGGTCACTAGGGCCCGGCAAAATGCCGCTGATCGCGCGGGCTGGCAAACCGGGGACACATGGCGCCGGCGTTCTCACGGGAGGAACACCGGCGCGGCGGTGTTCCGTAACAGCATGTTTGGCTGCCGGAACACCGTAAAAAAGTTATTTCGCCGGGATAAAATACGGCGAATCCGGGACACTTGGCATCTCTGGTATTAAGGTGTGTCTTACGTTAATTGAACATTTATGCACATTTAATAAATTTCTTTGGAAATTTTTATACTTAATTCTTTTTCCCAGTCTCTCCTGATACCTTCTGTTATTGGTATTTCTGCATTTAGAATATATTATATATATATTATTATATACATATATATATGATATTAGGTTTGCTGATTCAGCCTTTGTATTCATTACTTCTTCCAGTAAGTCTGGAGGCATATTGTGATAATCTTGTGCGTATTTTTTCAGATAGTCACAAATTTGGAAATATTTAAAATACTGATTGTTTCCCAAATTGTATTTTAGTTGTAATTGTTTAAATGATAATAGTTTTCCCGTTTCATACAAATCTCCGAAGGTTTTAATTCCGGCTCTTTCCCATTGTATAAATGCTTTATCTATAATTGAAGATTTAAACGAAGGGTTTGTACCGATAGGAGATAAGAGAGATAAATTTCTTAATTTTAAGTTGTGTTTTATTTGTTTCCAAATTCTAATTGTACTGTGTATAATTGGATTTTTGTTGTAATTTGTATTATTCATCATCATTGGTGAAAGAAGGATCGCTCCAATATTACAAGGAGAGCAGTCCTCTTTCTCCATAATAATCCAATCCGGCTGCTGGGGAGAGTTATCCAGCAATTGGATCATATTTCTAATATTTACAGACCAGTAGTAATACATGAAATTGGGGAGTGCTAATCCCCCTACTACTTTGGGTTTATTCAGATGAGCTCTTTGTATTCTGTGGGTTGTATAATCCCAAATAAAATTTGTGATATCTAAGTCCAGTTTTTTTAAAAACTTTTTGGGTAAGTATATTGGAATTGATTGGAACAGGTATAAAATCTGTGGTAGAAAAATCATTTTTATGGCGTTTATTCGGCCTATTAAGGACATCGGAAGCATTTTCCAAAATTTAATCAAGTTATATAGTTTCTTAAGTAGAGGGTTATAATTGCGTCAAACATGTCTTGTTATCTTCTAGTGATTTCGATACCCAAGTATTTAAATTTTTCCATAGCTATTTTAAAAGGAAACTGTAAAAGATGTGTAGAATCTTTTGGTTTTATTGACATGATTTCGCTTTTATTCCAATTTATTCTATATCCTGAAAATGATTCAAAGTCCTCTATTAAGTTATTTGGTATAGTAATATGAGGTTTTGGTATACTATGATGAGGTTTTGTGTTGGAATATTTTGTTTTATATCCATGGATATTCAGATGAGTTCTAATTCTTTCCGCTAGGGGTTCAATTATGAGAGCAAATAACAGCGGTGATAGTGAACATCCTTGTCTATTACTCCTTGACAATTGAAATTTCGTAGATAAATTATTGTTAGTTAATATTCTGCCCATTGGTTTATTATATAATAATTGAATCCCTAGAATGAAATTCTCTCCCAGTTGAAATTTTTGCAATACCCTGACCATATAATCCCATTCGACCTGATCAAATGCTTTCTCTGTATCCAACGATATGATTGATAGTTTTTGATCTTCAGTTTGGTGTGAATGCATTATATTGAGCAGACGTCCAAATTATTAAATGATTGTCTCTTAGGGATAAACCCCGTTTGATCCGGATTAAATAAGTTTTTGAAAAGTGTTTTCGCCTTGACTGTTCTGGCAAGTTTAGGGGCCTGACTTAGCAAACAGATTTAGCAAACAAATATCAAACATTATTTTTTCATGTGATACTCTTAATGCGAAGACAATATTTTTTTTGCAAAATCTTCCCTCATCGTTAATAATGCATTTTCATTACAACAATGCCTTTGAATTAAATCTACACTATTATTAACAGATGTATTAAGCAATGTTTTTTTTAAATCCTGGAAACATTCAGTTCAAACTCCTTTTGTAACAATTATATGGAACAAAATTATTGTATCCTGACACAAGTTTTCCTTTAAAATGTTTTACATCCCAGTGAAAATAAATGCATCTTCTTTTGCTATATTTAACTAATTGTTTCAGAATACGATATAAAGTTTACCTGATTGCTGTCCACCATAACTGCATGGGAACTGTACAGACAGACAGAGCTGCATGCAGATTTGAGTCTTCCCTGCTGAACTCTCTCCAGCAATTTCTGTAATTCCCATTAATGGAATTCCACCTCCCAGTAGCATGTCCAATATTGGGCAACCCATGCTAAGTCTTTGATTCTGGATTGGAAAAGGACATTGTCCATTGTACATCTGGAGGGCTGAGGAATGAACAGCTGTATTATTACATACTTCCTTGTTATTTATATTTCCCTCCATTTAGTTTCTAGCCATGAGAATATGCGGAAAAGCAAATAATCCATGTATTGCTTGGGTTTGGAAGACTAAATCAACTCACTAGGTAAGATTTCTTCCCTTCTGCCTTCCAATTCCCCACTTACAGAAGAATGAACAAACTCAAGAGAAATAAGTGCTTGTGGAAGATCCACATCTAAACCGCATGCATGAATGTTTCAATATGCAATGAACCTTTGGTTTTAAATAAATAATCCAGGTTACTGAACCTATCGCATACCTCCATCAGTTTGCTACTTCTGGAGTACGGGTTAAGTTCTTCTCCCTAGTCCAAAGACACTTACCAAAGTCTATCATGGTTAATGTTTAAGAAGGAACTGCAGATGCTGGAAAATCGAAGGTAGACAAAAATGCTGGAGAAACTCAGCGGGTGAGGCAGCATCTATTGAGCGAAGGAAATAGGAGAGAAGGAGAACTTCTTCAAAGTAGGTATACATTGAGGAGATTTCGCAGTGGAGTAGACAAAATGTTTAAGAAGGAACTGCAGATGCTGGAAAATCGCAGGTAGACAAAAATGCTGGAGAAACTCAGTGGGTGAGGCAGCATCTATGGAGCAAAGGAAACAGGAGAGGAGGAGAACTTCTACAAAGTAGGCATACCTTGAGGATATTTCGCAGTGGAGTAGACAAAATGTTTAAGAAGGTCCTTCATGGAGTACTTAATTATTCCAGTTTACATTTATTGGTACTTTCCTAACCCTCAATACTGGAAAAAGTTACTGAATGTACCATATCCAGGGAATCTGTTTCATAAATTTACTACTGTTACAAAACAAATGTTAATGTTTTATTCAACATGGTTGTTCCATCCATCATTTCTTTCCATTTTCCTATCTCAGCCTTGAAGGTGGAAACTTCCAATGTATTGTAGTTTGCGTGTTTTCCTTGCAAATGCTTGAGTTTTCAAGTTTCCTGATTTACTTCTACATTTTATAGACATAAATCGGTAGATTATTGGCCCCTGTAAATTGACTAGTTTATATTGGCCGCAGAATCGAGGAGGGGTGTGTGTAGAATAGGCTGCAGGGTGCTTTGTAAGCTGGCATTAACTGGATGGGCTGAATGCCCTCCTTCAATGTCATATGGAAATCTAAAATTAATATAATTTCCCAGTGCACATTGCAGAGGTCTACTAAACTACAAGAGAAGACATTGTTGAGCCAACCAATTATTTCTTGACAGCCATGTGGTGGTTCACAGAAGACTATCAAAATAAAACAGTTGTTGATGAAGTCACATTTTGCTTGGGCACCAGGATTCCTTATAGCTCTCAATTTATGCAACTGCTTACTGACTTACTGAGCAGACTGGATTCAAACTTTATATACGGTTGAATAACACCCTAAATAGTGTATTTTGGAGACTAGCCTTCCCTAGTTTCTTGTTTACTTTTCATTTAACAATCTATTTCTATTTACAAATACTATCAAAGTCTCGTGACCAGCAATGGCTGCCTCGCCAACAGTCTGTCCTTTCCTTCTTTGTGTTTAATAGTAGTATGTGTTAAATGTAAGTTTTTAGTGCTCTTTAGCTTGTTTTATGTGGGGGGGTGATGGGGGTTGGGGGAACATTTTTCTAATCTTGGAGGTGTGATTTTCTTCCATATCATATCTCTGTCCGCACTGCGGCCTAACAATGAGGAATTAAGGCCTTTGCTGGAGACCGATTTTGAGAGCTCCACCACAGGTGCCTACGGGACTTTAACATCGCGGAGCCCGCGATCCCTTTGCTAGGGATCGACCTCGGAAGTCCAACCGTGGGTGCTTGCGGACTTAACATCACGGAGTCCGCGGTCTCTGGTCAGAGACCGAGTTTGGGAACTCCAAGCCGCGGAAGTTTTGATTGCAACAACGTAGGAATTTCGATCGCCCCAGCATGGGAGTTTCGATCGCCCGATGCGGGAGCTTCAGCCGCCGGCTGCGGGAGCTTCGATCGCCCCCGACAGATAGTTCGACTGCCCCGACCGTGGAAGAATAAAGAGGAAGAAGATTACACTTTTTTGTCTTCCATCACAGTGAGTGCTGTGGTGGATGTTTATGTTAATTTTTATGTAGTTGTGTGACGTTGCTTTTTTTTCGTATGGCTATATGGTAATTTGCATATCAATGTACCTGAATTGGTACATGTGAAAAGCCATTTGAAACCTAGTACCTATGAAGTCTTAAATCTCCTTAAATTACAGAAAGATAAACACCTCACACCAAGCTCTAGAATAGCTCTTGCCATTCCCTGTATAAGGGAACATTCATGAAATGCTATCTGAACTTAATGCTGTTTAGCAGTTTTAAACAACCTACATGGTTCAAGATAAAAAATAATCACTGAAAATGTTGATATTTTCAATGCATATCATAAGTTCATCTTGAAAATGTCAGTGACATTTGATCTCAGTCCTACAAAGATTTTGAGGAATACTATTTATTTTTTCACCCACCTGTTACCACTGGATCACTCTTTGTTGCCACAGCAACAGTTTTATGCAAATACTGCACATCGCGATTGGACAGTTTAGTAAGTCGCTGCAGATCCGGTCCCGATAAGCTCAAGATCTCTTTCATTGATTGGATGTTTGCTGCAGGAAAAAGATAGGTCTTTACAAAAAGCATTGCAAGTCACATGACTACAAT
Organism: Okamejei kenojei; assembly: GCA_035221665.1. NCBI lineage: Eukaryota > Metazoa > Chordata > Chondrichthyes > Rajiformes > Rajidae > Okamejei > Okamejei kenojei. The sequence continues at coordinate 50,932,616 of CM069139.1, forward strand.
TATCAGGTTTAAAAGCTAAGGTAATATACAGTACATCATATGAAGGGGGCATGCTCCTTGTCATCCCTACCAGAATTTTCTGTAATGCCAACCCTTGATAACAATTGACAAAATGTGTTGTTTCTTTTGTAGTTTGGTTTATTTAATTACTTTCTCTTACAGTAATTCCACAAGAGGGAATTTTCATTCCATATGTCCATTTTTTTGGGAGTATTTGAGATATTTTACCCAAACCGCTGTAACGCGGTGGTACGTTATAATGTTTCCATTCAACCAAGTAAAATACATGAACACAGTATTTTCTAACAGGCTACCACATATCCCAAAGTAATATACACGTCGAAAGAGGAATTGCAAAAAATATTAGTTAAATACAATTTTAAAATCTGTAATTGTAAAAATGCAGCACTTGTCCCAGAATCTTGCAAGCCTAACATTTTCCTTCAGGAGTTACCTGGAAGCAACAGTATCGTTGGGAAAGTAACCCAGGGAAGTTAGAAAATGTACATTTGAATTAATGCATCAGATGAATGTCCACAGACATGCCTGTAGTCTAAAACCATCCTCTTGTGGCAACGTGATTAATCCTCAAAATTTATAGTCATTTTGAATAGGAGCTTTAACACATATTTTGTATGATTTTCCAACCATTCACCTTACCATCAAAGGGATCTATAGGAGGCGCTGCTTTATAGGCACAAGGTATAAACCCACACCACTCTGGCCATGCTCTCATTTCACCCCTGCCATCAGGAAGAAGGTACATGAGTCTAAAAACTAATGAACAGATTGAGGAACACAGTCTTCCTAACAATCATCAGGCTACTGAACACTACGATTTCCAACTAAACTTCAAATTGCACTAGGATCTTTGGCCGTTGTTTTGTTGTGCAATTTATTGTTTATTTATTTATTTATTGAACATTTTTTAAAAAAATTATATTATCTATTGAATACTGTGTTTACAAGCCTGTTGTGCTGCTGCAAGTAAGAATGTTATTGTTCTGTTTTTGTACATTTGGCAATAAAACACTCGGCTCTTGTAAGCTAAGTGTTTACTGGCTGTACTGGTTTTTAATGTTAACATCATTAATCAAATAGGCTACAAAGGAAATACACTTATATTTTAAAAAAATGCATGTTTTGTTAAAAATGTATATTCTGAGATGATGTGCTTTTCATAAATTCAAAACTTTAAAGGCATGTTGAATTTCTAAATGAATTATTATCCATGAATCCAGCACATGGCCTGTTCTTTTGAAGAGCACTATTCAGCACCCTAATATTAAAGATAATTTTGGGCAGATCATTAAAAAGATAGGTAAGTGCAGGCCATTTCCAATCCCAGCTATATAAAATAACTATTTAGACTAATCATTTCCCCAGCTCCTGATCTGTAGCCTCTGGATTTTAGCATATGACTTGCTGATTTAAGTCAAGGATGAAATAGCTTGGCCCTGACATAGACTTTTCATCTTCTTTAGTCACAGGTGAAATACAGGAGGCTGGAGAAAAACTTGTTGTTTCTTTATTTGAGAAGAACAGCAGAGATAAGACAGGTAATTACAGGCTAATTACTCTTTTGTCATGGGTAGGGAAATTACTGGCGAAAATCCCAAAGGATATGATTTGTGTATATTTGGAAAGGTAAGGTCTGATCGGGGATAATTAGCATGGCTTTGTACTGAAGAAATCCTATCTTACTAATTTGATTGACTCTTTTTGTGGAGGTAACAATAAAGAATGATAAAAGGTGGCAAACATTATCAATATGGACTTTAGTAGGGCATTTGACAAGATCCTAAATGTAGGGTAGCCCAGAAAGTAAAGGCACATGGGATCCAATGCAAGCTGGGTAACAGGGTCCAAAATCAGGTTGGTGATAGGAGGCTGAGGGTAGTGTTTTTGTGATGGAGGTTTATGATCTGTGGTGTACTGCAGAACATGGTGCTGGATCCCTTGTGTTTGTAATGATTGTTATGAACTTTGAATGCTAGAGATATTAATGGAAAGTTTCTCATGACAAAAAAGATGTCAGTGTTGTGGATAGTGAGGAAATTTGTACAAGGCTACTGTAGGTTATGAAATATACATGGTTGATAATTTACATTAATGGTAGAGTGATAAGTAACGTTGATGAAGAGAGTGTAGGTTTTAATCCATAATTCAGTAAAAATGGCAACATTTGTTGATAGTATGGTGAAGGCATTTGGCATGCTTGCCTTCATAGGTCACGGCAAAGAACACAAAAGTTGGGAAATTATGTTGCAACTTTATAGACCACACTTGAAACAGTTGTGTGCAGTTCTGTGAACATTGGGAATGAGGTGGTTGCGTTAGAGTGTGTGTGCAGAAGAGATTCACCTATTTGCCTGGTTGCTGCCTGCATTGGAGGCCTTTAGTTATGGAGAGAGATTGGATAGGCTGGTTCAAAAGAGGCCGAGTAGTTGGGGGGAAAAAAAACTTTAACAAAAAATAGACAGAGTGGTTGATATCTGAATAGAGGTGGTGCTGGAAGATACAGGCGCATAAGAATATAGAAACAAAGAATTGCAGAAGATAGACACAAACAGCTGGAGTAACTCAGTGAGTCAAACAGTATCACTGGAGAAAAGGAATAGGTGACGTTTCGCATCGAGATCCTTCTTCAGACTTCCTGCAGTTCCTTCTAGCAGTCTGAAGAAAGGTCTCGACCCAAAATGTCACCTATTCCTTTTCTCCAGAGATGCTGTCTAACCCGCTGAGTTACTCCAGCTTTTTGCATTTATCTTAGGTTTAAACCAACATCTGCAGTTCCTTCCTACACAAAGAATTGCAGATGCTGGTTAATACACAATAGGACACAAAGCGCTGGAGTAACTCAGCAGGCCAGAAAGCATCTCTGGAGATGGTGGACAGGTGACATTTAGGGTCAAGACCCGAAATAATATAGATTTAATGTCAGCAAATAGGGTTAGTGTGGATGGACAAAGTGCGTCAGCACAGATGTGGTGAGCCAAATGGTCTGTTATTCGCACTTAGAGATGTATGTACAGCAAAGTACCATGGTGGTGGGGTCTCTCATTGTGCCTCTCATTGTGCTTTTCGCGGGGCAAATTCCAGATCTTTATTAAGGAGAAAAAATCCAACTCTTTTCCTTTTACCTCAAATTCTTGTACCCTAATTTACTCAGCAATATGCTTTTTTTCTGTTCTATTCATATGGATATCATAACATTACATATCTAGACTAAACTTCCCCCTCAGTCTTCCTTCTTTGAAAAATATTAATATATACCAACTTCAAACACTCAACGGGTCAGACAAAATCTGTGAAATCCAAAACAGTGTTTCAAATTGAAGATCCTTCAGTCTTTGAAGAATCTTCAATTCAAAACATTAACCCTGTTTCTCTTAACAATGGCACCACCGGAGCTGTTGAGTGTAGTCGATATTTTCTGTTTTTATTTCAGATTTCCCGCATCTCCTTTGATTTACAATATGTTTAATTGTGCATCCTTATCGTATCAATCTACTCAATGTGACAGATTGAAACACCTTTCGGTATTAGACACAGTCCTCATCAGTGCCAGTTTGGGTTTGCACTTTAATTTGCTCCATTTAAGCTTCAGCAGAAGGTGCAGAAACCAGCATCTGCAGAAACCTGACTCCAGACTTAGGAATAGCTTCTTCCCGTTATCAGGCTTCTGAATGGTCCTTCCATAAGTTAGGCTACTGTCCAATTCACCACTACCTCTTGTAAACATTGGACTTTTGTCTATGAAACTGATGCCCTACAATCCTGAGAACTATATTCTACACTCTGTATCTACCCATTTGTTCTATCTATTGCTCTTGAGTTTGAGCTGATTGTGTCTATATATGGTATATCTGATCGGTTTGGATAGCATTCAATACAATGCTTTTCACGACATCTCAGTACGACAATAATAAATCTAAACCTGTGAAAATACATGGTGCAATACCAGGTACAATGCTCAAGTCAAGTGGCAATCGAGAGGCAAGAGTGTTTTATATTCATGTGTCCCGAAATGGAGCAAAGACAAAAACAATGTGCCCAATTCTCTCGACCCGAAACGTCGCCTATCTCCTTCGCTCCTTAGATGCTGCTGCACCCGCTGAGTTTCTTCAGCCTTTTGTGTCCCCAATTCTATGTAGTTTGGAGCTTATTTGGAGGTTGTAGTGCAGGGCTAGGCAAATGCTGGTTAATACACAATACACCCCTTTTCTTCTCAGATTTCCAGCAATCTTTTATACAAAAGAGAGCAGCACTGACCTTTTCTAACTGCAGCCACTACTTTGGGGTTGAGGTCCAGCTGCCGCCAGTCCATCCCGGGCCCGACCTCCCGCGCAGGTCGCTAACGGACGCAGCGCGCGCCGGCTCACGTGCCGCGCCATGTGCGAGCTCTCCGCCAATCCGCGGGCGGTGGCCGGGCCGGGGCGGGGCCGGGCCGGGCCGGGCCGAAAGGTCGCCTCCCCTCAGATGCTGCCTGACCCGCGGGATTGCTGCCGCGTTCTATCTTTCTCCTTGCAAACCAGCATCTGCAGCTCATTGTGTGTAAAATCACAGGATATTGTGTTGATAGCAGGGCCACATACTCTGGTCGAAACTTGTGCGGTTGCATTCCATGGTCCGTAAGCATTACAGCCATCCCAAAATACCAGTGTTTGGACTGTCCGTTTCCCTCCACATTTTCTGCCTCAACCGCCGAGCTCCTCCAGCACAGTCTGAAGAAGGGTTTCGGCCCGAAACGTTGCCTATTTCCTTCGCTCCATAGATGCTGCTGCACCTGCTGAGTTTCTCCAGCACTTTCGTCTTCCTCCAGCACAGTATTGTATTGTATATCTTTATTATCATTTTTCCTGAGTACTTACATACCCAGAGGAAACGAAAAAACGTTGCTCAACCAGTGTCCATTCAGTGTGCGGTAAAAAATAAATAGAAATAAAAAATAAAAATACATATATCATGAGTTCCAATCGGCAGCGGCACAACAATGGCTCTGCTTCAGTGTGTCCAGGTTGGTGCGCGATACTTTGGCAGGGGGCAAAGTCCGTTTATCAGTCTTATAGCCTGCGGGAAGAAGCTGAGGAGCATCCTGCTGGTTTTGCAGCTGATGCTCCTGTACCTCTTCCCAGATGGCAGGATGGAGAATATGTGATGCGATGGGTGGTAGGGGTCTTTGATGATGGAGATTGCTCTGCTGATACATCTCTTCCTGTATATGTCCAGCAGGAAAGGGCGTGGAGCACCAATAATCCTGCTGGCGGTCTTCACAATCCTGTCCAGTTGGTGGGGGCCCCCCCCCCCCCCCCCCCGTTTGTACGCTTGCAGCTCCTGAACCAGGAAGTGATGCCGTAGTTAATGTGCTCTCGATTGTCCCCCTATAAAAGGTTTCGTAGGTGTGCAGTGGGGAGACCTGCTTTCCGTAGTCTAAAACGGAGAGGGTGTAGTCGCTGCTGGGGCTTTCTCTTGACCAGTGCTGTGGTGTTGATCGTGGATGTCAGGTCATCTGACAGGTTGGAGTCCTAGGAACTTCACACTGCTGATCCTTTCCACATCAGCTCCATTGATGTGCAGAGGTGTAATGGCATTGTTTTCCCGCCCTCCTGAAGTCAACCACCATCTCCTTCGTTTTCCCACGTTGAGAATGAGGTTGTGGGATTTGCACCATCCTGTGAGCACTCCACCTCCATCCTGTACGCCGACTCATCATTGTCACTGATGAGACCCCACCACTGTTGTGTCGTCAGTGAACTTGTTTGATGAAGTTGTTGTTGAGTCTAGCAGTACAGTCGTGTGTAAGCAGACTAAATAACAGCAGGGGGCTTAGAACACAGCCTTGGGGCGAGCCAGTGCTCACAGCTATGGTTTTTGATGCCCTACTACCCACCCTGACTGTCTGCTGCCGTTGCGATAGAAAGTTCAGGACCCAGTTACATGTGCCAGCATCAACCCCCAATAACTCCAACGTCTTCACCAGCTGCTGCGGAATGATTGTGTTAAAAGCAGAGCTGAAGTCTATGAAGAGGATCCTGGCATAAGTATTTTTCCGATCAAGGTGTGGCAGTACAAGGTTCAGTGCTGTTGAGACTGCATCCTCTGTGGATTGGTTGGCTCTGTAGGCGAACTGCAGTGGGTCTAGGGCGGCAGGTAAGCTATTTTTGATATGCTGCATAACCAGTCGCTCAAAACACTTAATTACTATGGGTGTTAGAGCCACTAGTCGAAAGTTATTATGGCAGACTGGGTTTGGTTTCTTCGGGACAGGAACGATGGTGGCACTGTTAAGACAGTTGGGCACTACTGCCTGGCTGAGCGAGGTGTTAAAAATGTCTGTGAAGACATCTTTCAGTTGCTCGGCGCAGTCTCTTAGAACGCATCCAGGAATGTTGTCCGGCCCTGTGGCTTTGCGTGGGTTGATGCTGGTAAAGGCCTTTTTAACTCCGGCTGCGGACAGCCTGAGCGACTGGTCACTGGGAGATGGCAGTAGTGCACGTGTCTGGGTGCTGTTTTTAACCTCAAACCGTGCATAGAACTCGTTCAGTTCATCTGGTAGAGAGGGGTCGTTTTGGCATATCTGCAGTGGGGGGGGGGGGCTTGTAGTCAGTGATGGTATGAAATCCCTGCCACAAGCTACGTGTGTCTTTGTCATTTGTGAAGTGACTATTAAGTTTTTGTCCAGACAGCCTCTTCGCTTCCCTGATCCCCCGGGATAGGTTACTCCTTGCCAGTTTGTATGCTGCATTGTCTCCAGATTTAAATACAGCATTCCGGATTCTCAGTAGGGAACACACTTCCCCAGTTAGCCAAGGTTTCTGATTGGCACGCCTCCTGACGGTTTTTACCACTGTTACATCCTCGATGCAATTATTGATGTATCCGATGACGGATTCTGTGTATTCTTGGAGGTTGATGCCACTGTCATCTGTTGCTGCCTCTCTGAAGATGGCCCACTGTGTGGTTTCGAAACAGTCCTGTAGTGCCTCGGTAGCTCCCTCTGGCCATGTTCTGATTTCTTTGACCGTTGGCCTGTCCTGTTTCATCCTGGGTCTGTATGCAGGTGTGAGCATAACCGCTAGGTGGTCAGAATTGCCGATATGGGGGAGGGGGCTGCTTTATATGCATCTTTAATGTTGGTCTAATTTGATTCTTTAAAGCGTTACAGTGTGTCTTTAAAGCGTTACAGCCACCCAAAATATAATTGTTTAGACATTGTCCATTTCCAGCCACATGTGCTGCCTAAACCACTGAGTGCCTTTAGCAAGTTGTATCTTTAAGCATTCTAAATATTATTGTTTTGAGACTGTACATTTGCTGCCTGAACCGCAGTTCCCCTGGCACTTTGTGTCCTTAAGCATTCTATCCATCCTCAATATCAGTGTTTTCAGAATGTCAATTTCCCTCCACATTTGCTGCTCCAAAACGGTGAGTTCCTCCAGCACTTTGCTTCTTGCGCACATTCCCTTTATTGTTTATTTGCTAGCCTGCAAACAAGGGTGGTGGCAGGAAGTGTTTCATAACACACAGGAATGGCAGAAGCAAAGATCCTAACGTGAAACGGAATTTGTCCGAGTCCCTGCTCTTCTTGGCCGCGAGAGGCAGGAATATTGATACGTGATTGGCTAATATCGAGTTCTCTCAAATGATTGGCTGATATAAAAACCATGCTGTGGGGGCGTGGGTCACGTCTGATAGGCTAGTATTGTGCATCGTTATTTGATTGGCTGAGGCGAACACTTGTCAGAATGCTGGTAGTTGATTGGCTGCAGTGGAATAATGGTGGCCGGTGATTGGCCACTGGCCAGCGTGCGAGGTTCACTCAGACAACATGGCGGCTACAAACGAAGGGAAGAAACTGGTGCGTAGTCCCAGTGGGCTTCGCATGGTACCAGAAAATGGTGCTTTTTGCAGCCCTTTCTCACTTGATGAGCCTCAGTGGGTTCCTGACAAAGAGGTAAACTGTGCTTCTGAGTGTTTGGGCTGGAGACTGAACGGATGTTTTAATTAGTGGTTGTTGTTGCTGGGGCAGGGCAGCGGCTGAGTACTCGGAGTACCCTGGACTCTCGCATCAAATCGACGTTTTATTGATGTGAGGATAACTGAGGTGGAATGTGTGGAATGCAGAAACACCACGGAACATAATTTGTGATAGGGTTCTCAGTAAAAGGGCATCGACCTGAGATGTCAACGTTGTTGCTGTCGCAAAAGATTTGACGTGGCGTGAGTACTTCGAGCATTTTCAGTCTTTTTTACGATTGACAGTGTTTTTGCATCGATTCTATCGTGTTGACACAGCTAAAAATATTAGGGGATTGGTTAACCGAACCGAAATTGGGTGGATGCGTTGTTGATCAAACAGGATGGCAAGTAAATGGCCCGGGGGTTAAAACGACAGATGTAATGAGATATGTTAACGTTTACTGTGATGTCGAAGCTGGTGATTTTTTATAAATCGAAGCACCTTAGATAGAAAAATAGAAAATAGGTGCAGTAGTAGGCCATTCGGCCCTTCGAGCCTGCACCGCCATTCAATATGATCATGGCTGATCATCCAACTCCCTATCCTGTACCTGCCTTCTCTCCGTACCCCCTGATCCCTTTAGGCACAAGGGTCACATCTAACTCCCTCTTAAATATAGCCAATGAACTGGCCTCAACTACCTTTTGTGACCTTTTGTGGCAGAGAATTCCACAGATTCACCACTCTCTGTGTGAAAAATGATTTTCTCATCTTGGTCCTAAAAGACTTCCCCCTTATCCTTAAACTGTGACCCCTTGTTCAGGACTTCCCCAACATCGGGAACAATCTTCCTGCATCTAGCCTGTCCAGCCCCTTAAGAATTTTGTAAATCTCTATAAGTTCTCCCCCCCCCCCCCCACCCAATCTTCTAAATTCCAGCGAGTACAAGCCGAGTCTATCCAGTCTTTCTTCATATGGAAGTCCTGCCATCCCAGGAATCGATCTGGTGAACCTTCTCGATACTCCCTTTATGGCAAGAATGTCTTTCCTCAGATTAGGAGACCAAAACTGTACGCAATACTCCAGGTGTGGCCTCACCATGACCATGTGCAACTGCAGTAGAACCTCCCTGCTCTTGCACTCAAATCCTTTTGCTATGAATGCCAACATACCATTTGCTTTCTTCACTGCCTGCTGCACCTGCATGCCTAATTTCAATGACTGGTTTACCATGACACCAAGGTCTTGTTGCGTCTCCCCTTTTCCTAATCGGCCACCAAGATCTGGTTAGTTTACAATGTTTTCTGTTTAAATTCCAGCGCACTCTGTCGATCTGGCGATGTTGTACACTGGATGTTATACAGAATACTACAATTGATTTTTACAGTTCAAAATTTGCCCCTTCTTGCATATGGCGTGCACAGGCTAAAGTTGTAGGACAACTTGTTCTATTTGATCTTATTTGATTGTGCACGCCAGGTTGGTTGTATTCGTTGAAACAGGGCGGACCACGTGTCCACGTGTCCCTAGCCCTGTTCATCCGAGATTAACATCATTCTATCTATCCTTCTGAATGAGTCATGCAAATTTAGTGTCAAAATATATGCATTTGTTTTATCGGTTAAAAACCTTAACGATAATTCAAACAATCCCTAGTGTAATTGCAGAATAGAAGTTCCATTCCATCCCTTTGCTTTGAATTTGAGTTGAAATACAAATGACAAAAACATACTTTATAATGTAGAAAAAAATGCTGGAGAAACTCAGCGGGTGAGGCAGCATTTATGGAGCAAAGGAAATAGGCAACGCTTAGGGTCGAAACCCTTCTTCAGATTGATGTGGGGGGGGGGGGAGAAAGGAAGAGGTGGAGCTGGAGGGCTGAGGGAGAGCTGAGAAGGGGAGGAGAAAGTAAGGACTGCCTGAAATTAGAGAAGTCAATGTTCATACTGCTGGGGTGCAAACAGCCCAAGCGAAGTATGAGGTGCTGCTCCTCCAATTTACGGTGGTCCTCACTCAGGGCATGGAGGAGGCCCAGGACAGAAAGGTCGGATTCAGAATGGGAGGGAGAGTTGAAGTGCTGGGCCACCGGGAGATCAGGTTGGTTATTGCGGACCGACTGAGGGTGTTTGGCAAAGTGATCGCCAAGCCTACGCTTGGTCTCACCGATGTAGAGCAACTGACATCTAGAGCAGTGGATGCAATAGATGAGGTTGGAGGAGGTGCAGGTGAACCTCTGCCGCACCTGGAAAGAGTCTTCAACTCCCCCTTCCATTCCAAATCCGACCTTTCTGTCCTAGGCCTCCTCCATGGCTGGAGTGAGGACCACTATAAATTGGAGGAGCAGCACCTCATATTTCGCTCGGGCAGGTTGCAACCCAGCGGTATGAACATTGACTTCTCTAATATCAGGTAGTCCTTACTTTCTCCTCCCCATCTCCGTTCTTCCTCAGTCCACTGGCTCCACATCTTCCTTTCTTCCTTCCGCCCCCACCCTCACATCAGTCTGAAGAAGAGTTTCGACCCGAAACGTTGCCTATTTCCTTTGCTCCATAGATGCTGCCTCACCCGCTGAGTTTCTCCATCAGTACCCCGTTCCTGCCTTCTTCCCATATCCCCTATCTTTAAGAGCCCTATCTAGCTCTCTCTTGAAAGTATCCAGAGAACCGGCTTCCACCGCCCTCTGAGGCAGAGAATTCCATAGACTCACAACTCTTTGTGTGAAAAGGTGTTTTTTCATCTCCGTTCTAAATGGCTTACCCCTTATTCTAAAACTGTGGCCCCTGGTTCTTGACTCCCCAACATCGGGAACATGTTTTCCCCCCCTGTTATAATTTGTTTTACAAAAATGGAATAGAAGCAAGAATAGGCCATTCAGCTCATCATGCCTACTCGCCTATTTATTGGTACACTTTCTCAAAATGACCATTAATTTTCTCAGTACTTGCAAAATATGATTATCCTGTGCTTGCTCCCTGATTGAGCTCCTTGGGCAGAAAATCCAAAATATTTTCTTTGAGGCAAATTCCAAAGTCTTTTCTGAGTCTTCATAGCAGTCCAATGATTTTGAGGTGCTGAGTAGTTCTTGATGGAAATACCAGACTTGGCATCCCTTTTTAAAAAAAAAAACTGGTGAATGCTGTTGAAATCTAATGAAGAGTATACCAAAATATTGCTAGGGTGATAACAGCATACAAGAAACAACCCGCTTCACGTGTGGCAGTAAACTCTTTTTCCCTACCCCCTTACACACCCATCCCAAACAAAAAATAAAACGTTCTTATTTTTCTATTAAATAGATATTATTACTTGGTACGATTGTTTGGATGCATTTCCTTTCGCTGCTCAGTTGCAATGCTGCAACTTAGTTTTCAATTTTGATGACAAATTGTCTATGGGATATAAGAAACGGAAGCAACAGTAAGCTAATTGGTTACTTGTTTGCTCTGTCATTTAATAAGATCATGGTTAGCCTCTTGCCTCCGTGCCACTTTCTTGCATTAGACCATGTCTTTAGGCTCATTTGATAACACAAAACTGCCGCAAGTGTGCCGCAAAATGTTACTGGCAATTAAAAAATACTTTTTTTAACCGCATGTAAGCGATTAAGCGGTTCTATTTTATTTTTTGCCTTTTACTGCACTTTAGTTTTTAGCAAAATGATATTTGAAACGCGTGGTGATTTGTATGTTGATTTAAATGGGTAAATTGTAATGGTGTTTGTTTTTTCTGAGAATGTTGCTGAGTTGGATTCCATTAATTAAAACAAATTTCCAAAATAATATAATTATTTATTGCTGTGTGAAAGACCTATCCTTTGAATGGTGACAGATTGGAAAACATTCACATTGAAAGAAAAATGTTGTACCTGTGCACAAATGGTAGAAATCAACATTTGGATGAAGTAAGCAGTTGAGAGGGCAAATGGTTGATGGCTTTTATTGTGAGATGGATTGTGATCAGAAATAAAGTTTCTAACAGCAACCAATGAACTTCTAGAAAATTACATATAGCTTGATCCTCATGCCTTTCTTTAATCAAAAAGGCCATACTTGTGATAAAGGGAATGCCGTAAAAAGATTTTCTGAGAATGTTCCAGTGATGTTGGATTAATAACTTTCTTGATTAGTAAGGGTGTCAAAGGTTATGGGGAGAAGGCAGGAGAATGGGGCTGAGAAGGAAAAATAGATCGGCTATGATATCATGGCAGAGCAGACTTCATGGGCAAAATGGCCCAACTCTGCTCCTATGTCTTATGAATTTATAGATTTCTCATTTGGGGAACGATTGAGTTGACTATGCCTCCACACCAGAGTTTTAAAGAACAAGTTATCTCATGGAAACTCTGAGTTCCAGAGATGGTAGATCTTACCCCTGGTTTAGAGAGGGGCCACAATGTCTGGATTAGGGATACATAAGGATTTGGGACTGAAATTAGAAATCACTTCAAAAGTTGCTGAATTCTTGAAATTCTCTACCTCAGAAAGGAGACATTGAGATTGTTTAAAACGAAAAAATAGATCACTGGATAGCAAGAGAGTTGGGGGATAGAAACATTTATTAGTTGGTAAAATGAATAGAGCAATGGCAGATGGAGTTTAATCTTGAGTGTGAATGATGCACAAAATGAAAGGTGGCGTTTTGAGTATTAAAGAACAGAGGGACGGGACCTCTGTGCACATCTTTGGATACATGAAGGTGGCTACACCAGGAAATAAGGTGATGAAGGCATATGGGAATCTTGCCTTCATTGGCTATAGCATAGCACATAGGTGCAGACATTTTGGTACTCTAATTAGGTTAAGGTTAACGTTCTGTGTGCAGTTCGGTTGTTGCAGTATAGGAAGGATATGATTGGAGGGGGGTGCCACAGAAATTAGCCTGGATTAGCAGGTTGGAGTGTGTCACCTTGTAAGGAGGGACTGGATATGCTGGATTTGTTGCCATTGATCAGAATAGATTGAGGCAATAAAATATTGACACGTCTTGTTTCTGATATCATCTGTATTTCTATTCATAGTGTCCCAGATGTATGCAGTGCGATGCAAAATTTGACTTTCTTACCAGGAAAGTAAGAGATTTTATTTATTATCAGTTTATTACCTTTTTTGGCGTTATTTGGTGGTTTCCACTGGCAATAAAAATAAAAAAAACTAAGAAAACTGTAAATTTGCTTCAATGGGATAAATATTCAGTTGGCACAATATCTTTTATATGGTTCTAGTACTTGGCAATGTGATATTTTTACACCATTTCCACATGTTTGTATCATGTCAGCATTCTGATATGGAGTAACTCAGCGGGTCAGATAGCATCTCTGGAGAAAAATGATGGGTGACGTTTCGGATCAGGCCCCTACCTCAGACTCGAAAAGGCACCCATCCTCTTTCTCCCAAGATGCTATGCTGCCTGACTCACTGAGTTACTTTGTGTCTATTTTTGGTAGAAAACTTTGCTATTTGTTTCTTCATTAATATCACAATTGGTACATGTTATTTGCCCATTTAGTTCTCTCAACCATACCTGGTGTTAGGAAACCAGATAACGGGGATAATTAAGAAGGAGGGAATAGAATGTATGGTCTCCAATCACAATATTCACAATCCACATTATCTTGGACTTAAGAAATTACAAAATGAATCTCAAATTTCTGGCTTAATTTTTTGCATGTTGACAGGATTCCATATTTGTAAATAAATGTCTAAATATTGTTTGAAACTTGGCAATGTCTATAGGTGACCTTTGAAAAATATACCAGGAAGATAAAATAGCATATTCAAATATTAATCTATTCATACATACTTTAAATTCTGATATTATCCTGTGGAATTCTGACTAGAGATCATCTTCTTAATGGTATGTTTACACCAAGCTTGGTGTTTCTATTTTTTATTGAAACATAGAAAATAGGTGCAGGAGGAGTCCATTTGGCCCTTCGAGCCTGCACCGCCATTCATTGTGATCATGGCTGATCATCCACAATCAATAACCCGTGTCTGACCTCCCCATATCGCTTGATTCTGCTAGCCCCTAGAGCTCTATCCAACTCTCTTTTAAATTCATCCAATGAATTGGCCTCTACTGCCTTCTGTGGCAGAGAATTCCACAAATTCACAACTCTCTGGGTGAAAACGTTTTTTCTCATCTCAGTTTATTCTTGGCCTTTATTCTTAGACGGTCTTGCCCATCTTTCCTCGTATGACAGTCCTGCCACCCTGTGGATTAACCTTGTGAACCTATGCTGCACTGCCTCAATAGCAAGGATGTCCTTCCAAACTGTACACAATACTCCAGTTGTGGTCTCACCAGGGCCCTGTACAACAGCAGGAAGACCTCTTTACTCCAATACTCAAATCTTCTCATTATGAAGGCCAACATGCCATTAGCTTTCTTCACTGCCTGTTGTACCTGCCAGTTTACTTACAGTGACTGGTGTACAAGGACCCCCAGGTCTCGTTGCACTTCCCTTTTTCCTAATCTGACACCATTGAGATAATAATCTGCTTCCTTGTTCTTGCCACCAAAGTGGATAACATCACATTTATCTACATTATACTGCATCTGCCATGCATCTGCCCACTCTCCCTGTCCAAGTCACCCTGCAACCTCCTAGCATCCTCTTCGCAGTTCACACTGCCAATCAGCATTGTGTCATCTGCAAATTTGCTAGTGTTACTTTTAATTCCATCATCTAAATCATTAAGATATATTGTAAATAGTTGCGCCCCCAGCACCGAGCCTTCTGCCATTCTGACAGGGTCCCGTTTATTCCTACTCTTTGTTTCCTATCTGCCAACCAATTCTCTATCCATGTTTATACCCTATCCCCAATACCATGGGCTCTAATTTTGCCCACTAATCTCCTTGAGTACCCTGAGATGCAGACCATCGGGCCCTGATATTGTGTTGAGTACTGTAATACTCAGTCAGCAACCCTTATTGTATTCTGTTGAATGAAAGCACTGACAATTTCAATTTGAGTTTAAAAAGTATTGCTTTAAACTGGTATATTGTGTGCAGGAATGTATTTCTATTTTTAAATTGCCAGTATTAGTGAGTTCTAACAACATCTTTGATTTTTTTTTTTTGCGGGACTATCTTGAAATTGGCAGCATCACTGCAGGAGATGTGGCAAATGCTTTTGTGACAAATGTTGCAGCAAAAAAGTACCTCTTCCACGGATGTACTTCATAGACCCGGTGCGGCAATGTGCTGAATGTGCTTTGATCTCCCAGAAGGAATCGGAGTTCTTTGACAAACAGATTAAGGTGCTTGTAAATGGTAAGTATAGCTACCTCTAATATGTTTAGAAGACTATTTATGACCTAAAATGTGACCTAAATGTTTTCTATGTACTTCTGTCATTTATATATGGAATTAATATGACTTCATAAGCTTGTAACTTTTCTAATGAGAGTTGAAATTTAGAATTGAACCTGTAACTGGATTTTGCCATGAACTTTTTTTCCTAATGTGCTTTTGCCTTTGTTTTCTTTCTTTTTACTGTCTTGCAGAATGTGTAATTTATTTTTAATTGAGAAAAAAAATTGCTAAATATTTCCTGAGTCTGCCAGTGATGCTGCAGCAAGCAAGGTTTTCATTGTACCTGTACTCGTGCTTGTAACAATATACTTGATTCTGCTTTCAAATATTTCAATTAATTTGACAGCTCCATCTTGAGTATTTCATGTAATGTTTTAGGCTAGCACTAATCGGTCTCTATATACTCCATGGAGACATTTTGTTACTCTGAAATTCGGACTATTGAGGTGCAATATACCCTAACCTGATATCACAATGTGCATAATTATAAAAGTCACTGATAGACATCAGAAATGAAAGGAAAATTTAACTTTTAACCAAGGATTATAAGAGCACTTTTACCTCCGCTGAGTTAAGCTTACCTTTGACTCGGTGAGTGGTGCAACTATTCCTGAATAATGTATCTAAAAGGATGCTATGATATTTTTGTGGTGTGTTCAATATTTATCACCAATTAAGATTCAAAAATATTGTCATATGAATTGGTAATGGGACAATGAAATACTTACTTCAGCTTTGTAGTCACATTAAACACTTCCTATAACGTACA
Organism: Okamejei kenojei; assembly: GCA_035221665.1. Classification (NCBI taxonomy): domain Eukaryota; kingdom Metazoa; phylum Chordata; class Chondrichthyes; order Rajiformes; family Rajidae; genus Okamejei; species Okamejei kenojei. The sequence continues at coordinate 50,948,668 of CM069139.1, forward strand.
ACAAACTATTAGATATTTTGGGTAAGCCAGATCATGATGGTACAAGCCAAAATATGTAGTGCAGTCTATTGTGATGTTGTGTCGTGATTAGGATTGTGCAAGGAGTGGTTCAAGAGCCTGGTTGTTTATGAAGAAGCTGTTCTTTAACCTCAGACTTAGTCACAGAGTGATACAGTGTGGAAAACTGGCCCATCGGCCCAACTAGCTCACACCAGCCAACGATGTCCCAGCTACACTAGTGCCATTTGCCTGAGCTTGGTCCATATCCCTCCAAACCTGTCCTATCCATGTACCTGTCTAACTGTTTCTTAAACGGTGGGATGTGTGAAAAGGTTACCCCTTGGATTCCCATTAAATCGTTTCCCCTTTACCTTGAACCTATGCCCTCTGGATCTCGACTCCCCTACTCTGGGCAAAGGACTCCAAGTGAGTCTACCTGATCAGTTCCTCTCATGATTTTGTATACCTCTATAAGATCTCCTCTCATCCTCCAGCACTCCATTGAATAGAGACCCAGCCTACTCAACCTCTCCCTATAGCTCACACCCTCTAGTCCTGGCAACATCCTCATTTCTGAACCCTTACAAGCTTGACAATATCTTTCCCCCAACATGGTGCCCAGAACTGAACACAATATTCTCACCAACGTCTTATACAACTGCAACATGACCTCCCAACTTCTATACTCAATACTCTGACTGATGAAGGCCAAAGTGCCAAAAGCCTTTTTGACCACCTTACCTGTGACTCGACCTTCAAACCTAACCATTTACCTGTACTCCTAGATCCCTTTGTTCTACAACACTACCCAGAGGCCTACCATTTACTGTGTAGGTCCTGCCCTTGTTCGGCATCCGAAAATGCAACACCTCACACTTCTCTGTATTAAATTCCATCTACCATTCCACAGCCCACCTGGCCAATCGATCCAGATCCTGCTGCAATCTTTCACAACCATCATCACTAACTGCAAAACCACTAACTTTTGTATCATCAGGAAACTTGCTTATCTTGCCCTGTATGTTCTCATCCAAATCATTGATGTAGATGACCAACAGTAACGGGCCTAGCACCGAACCCTGCGGCACAGCACTAGTCACAGGCCTCCAGTCCGAAAAGCAACCTTCCATCAGCACCCACTGCTTCCTTCCTTGGAGCCAATTTGTTATCCATTTAGCTATCTCTCCTAGGATCCCTTGAGATCTAACCTTCCAGAGCAGCCTACCATGCAGAACCTTGTCGAATGCCTTTCTGAACTCCAGCTTTTTGTGTCTATGTAAACCAGCATCTGCAGTTCCTTCCTACACATTCTGACTTTTTTAGGACTGTTTATTGGGTGTCTCTGGCAATGTACCACAATTGACACACTTTACTATTTGTTGCCAAGGGGCTGCATTCCTTGTAACTTCAAGTTCCTCAGAAAAAGGTGAGACAATGTGTTGCCGGCTGTCAAACAACCACAGGTAAGTACAATTGACTTTGAATGCTGCAATAAGATAGTTTGGTTTGCACCATGCATGTTAGAAGGCTGATTGTCCTGCTCCTAATTTGTACATTCATGTGGAAGATAAAAGCCATTCCATCATGTCTGTGTGATGAAATATTGTGTTATCATACCATCAACAACGGCTACATTTAGGACCCCTAAAAGTATGGGTACTAAATGTAATCATTGCTGATGGTGTAAAGGGAAGACCATTTGTTGCTGGCCCTGATTGGTCCTGGTCTTTTCTCACCTCCAACTCTTCACCACCCTCCCCCCCACCATCCCTTACTTTCAGTCTGAAGAAGGGTCCTACCCTGAAATGTCACTGGACAAGGAGAACCAGTGGATGTAGTGTACCTGGACTTTCAGAAAGCATTTGATCGCAATCACAATCAATCACTATCAGTTTTATTCGTCACTTGCACATAAAGTCCAAGGGAAATTAATTTGCCAGCAGCGGTACAATGAAAAAGGACACACAAAAACACAATAGAAATTTAACATAAACATTCACCAGCTCTGCAGACCCCAGCTTCAGGCTGCTGCGGGCTAGTGAACGGAGCGCTCCTCTCCGGCGAGGGCTCGCCCACTCGGTGACGAGCGTCCACGCTGCGCCCGCAGCTGAAGCCCCGGGCACGTCTCCGGGAAAGGCCACACCGATCCTCGATGTTAGGCCACGGGGGAGGCGACATGGAAAAAGTCGCCTCTCCGTGGAGGAGGCGACCGAAGCGGTTTCCCCCTTACCCCCCACACAAGACACACAGAGAAACATTAAACACATACATTAAAACACACTAAAAAAACAAAAAGGTAGAAAAAACGAACACGCTGCTGGCAGGGCTGCCGGCTTGCAGCGCCCCCACCGGCCTATTCCCACACAAGGTCGCACATAGGAGATTAGTGGGCAAAATTAGGGCACATGGAATTCAGGGTAGAGTGCTGACATGGATAGAGAAGTGGTTGGCAGACAGGAAACAAAGAGTAGGGATTAACGGGTCCCTTTCAGAATGGCAGGCAGTGACTAGTGGGGTATCGCAAGGCTCGGTGCTGGGACTGCAGCTATTTACAATATACATCAATGATTTGGATGAAGGGATTCAAAGTAACATTAGCAAATTTGCAGATGACACAAAGCTGGGTGGCAGTGTGAACTGTGAGGAGGATGCTATGAGAATGCAGGGTGACTTGGACAGGTTGGGGGAGTGAGCAGATGCATGGCAGATGAAGTTTCATGCGGATAAATGTGAGGTTATCCACTTTGGTAGCAAAAACAGGAAGGTAGATTACTATCTAAATGGCGTCAAGTTGGGAAAAGGGGAATTACAACGGGATCTGGGAGTCCTTGTACATCAGTCTATGAAGGTAAGCATTGCAGGTACAGCAGGCAGTGAAGAAAGCGAATGGCATGTTGTCCTTTATAACAAGAGGAATCGAATATAGGTGCAAAGAGGTCCTTCTGCAGTTGTACAGAGCCCTAGTGAGACCACACCTGGAGTATTGTGTGCTGTTTTGGTCCCATAATTTGAGGAAGGACATTCTTGCTATTGAGGGCGTGCAGCGTAGGTTTACAAGGTTAATTCCCGGGATGGCGTGACTTTCATATGCTGAGAGAATGGAGCAGCTGGGCTTGTACAATCTGGAGTTTAGAAGGATGAAAGGGGATATCATTGAAGATTGTTAAGGGTTTGGACACGTTAGAGGCAGGAAACATGATCCCGATGTTGGGGGAGTCCAGAACCAGGGGCCACAGTTTAAGAATAAGGAGTAAGCCATTTAGAATGGAGACGAGGAAACACTTTTTCTCACAGAGAGTGGCGAGTCTGTGGAATTCTCTGCCTCAGAGTGCGTTGGAGGCAGGTTCTCAGGATGCTTTCAAGAGAGAGCTAGATAGGGCTCTTAAAAATAGCGGATATGGGGAGAAGGGGTACCGATTGACCATACCTCCCATGCCTTAAGGTCTTCCAAGAAGGTTTTAACTGTGCATGGATTTCTGCCTTTACTGTAAATGCCTGTTCCTGCATATTTCCTCTTATTTTAAAACCCTCCTTAAAATCTACCATTATCAACTCATCTGCCACAGAATCCATATTTTATCCTTTGGTGGCACAATGATGCAAGCAGAACTGTTTTCTGATGGCTACAGAGATTCCGTCGAAATCTTGGGCAACATATAGAGTTAAAAAGTATTTCTGTGACTGTGAGTTTTCCCCAGGTGCCCTGTTTTTTTTTAATTGGCCACTATGAATGGGAAAGTTGGTGAAATGTGAGGAGAATATGAAAAAGATTAGTGTAAGATTGGTTAAATGGTCCTTGATGATCGGCACACACTTTGTAGGCTGAAAGGTCCGTTTCAACACCATCTGTTACTCGGACTGAGATTGCAAATGGTCCCTTTGTCACCCATGAGGTTTGTCAGAAATTAAAAATAATTTGGGAATGGGGAGGTGAGACCCTTACTTCAGAAAAAGCATTAATTTGTTATTTTGTTGGTAAACCTGTATCAATGTTGACAGCAGCCATGGATTACATTTACTGTAATTGTGTGTATCCTCACTAATATGTGCCTTTGGCATTTTGGAGTCTGGTATACATCAAATAGAGGCAGAATTGCTGATTCTCAACTGTGAATACCAAGTTACAGAGATTCCCCGTTACAGAATTCACAATTATTTGAGATATGGAATAAAATCTACTCTCTGAAATTGTGCATGTGGGGAGAAAAAGCAAATAAATCAAAACAAATTGTGTGCAATAATGCAGCTTTGCATTATGGAAAATGGTGATGTGGACCTTTTCGTGAGGGTTGGCTGCAAACATTTTTTGCATTTTATGTTTCAGAAGAAAGACAAACCACTGAAAACTTCTTGGTTCAAATGTAAATGCAAATATGATCCATTTTCTGATGATAAATACTAGCTGAAATATAATTGAGCTTTGAAATTTAGCAGGAACCAAATTTAATATAGACCTGAAGACTTAATTTTTAGAAACCCATGAGTAGCTGTGTTTGCTGCTTTAAGAAAAATTCAGACAGCTTTTTTTCTGGTCTATTAAGTTTTCTAGTTGTTACTGCTAAGAAAAATCATATTAATTAGATGAGCAGTTACATCATATGGTGTGTGTAAACTGACTGTTTTTCCAGGTATCTCATTTGTGGTTTGAAGTGTGATATTATTTCTCTATTTCCCTTTTTCTTCTTGAGCCCTAACTACCAACAAGCATTTTGACGCCAAGTGGTGAGACTGCTAAAGTTGGCATCAATACTTCTTTAAATCTGAAGAAAATATTGGCTTGTATCATGCACTCTTTAAGATCAGCATGCAAGCAAAGTCAAGTTTATTCGTCACATACACATACGAGATGTGCAGTGAAATGAAAAGTGGCAGTGCTCGTGGACTTTGTGCAAAAAAACAAACAACCAACAAACTACAAACAGAATGGAACAGAATCACATGCTCTTTTACATATTAAATATTGTGAGTGGTATTGTGGTACAGTAAAGTTAGTCCCTGGTGAGATAGGAGTTTACGGACCTAATGGCCTCTGGGAAGAAACGCCTTCTCAACCTTTCCTTTCTCACATATTCAGGATGCGTTTTGAATGTCTAAGATGCTTCATATAATGGAATCAATTATAACAGCAGTCTTCAGAAATAGCTAATTGATATTTTTCATTAAAATATTAATTTCCAATTTTTGTTAGGTATCTATATCTGGATGGAGAAAATCACTTTGAAATTGAAGTTGCTCGAATTATAAATGTTCAGGTGCTGACTGAAGGCTTTACTCCTGGAGGTAATTTGAAGTACTTACTAATTATACAAGTAACCATAGTTCGGCATTAACCATCCTTACAACTAATTTCAGAAAAATTACTGCTTTAAAGTTATTGATTCATAAAGTTTAATAGATTTCTCTGCTGGAACAAAATGGGATTCGTCCAGACTTGATGAGGAAAACTAAGTGCCAGGTTGATTCTTACATATAAATAACAGAGTGCTGTTCACCATGGGAATTGCTGTTGGATCAAGTTCCATTGTTAAGATGTATAGGTCAGAGTTTTGGTATAAAGACCAGTTGAAATATCAAAAGAATAGTTGATATGCTGTCAATGTGTCAATTGTAGATGATATAAACAACTTTGGAACTTAGCTTTGTTTTCTAAAACGTGCAAGTGGAATTGGAAGTTTTTAAAATTAAATTTGGTTTGATGCTGTAAAATAATGATCATATAGTTAGTGGTATTTGTGCATTGAATTAGATGGAGGACATATTTACCTGATTTAGAATGGCCTGAAACTAATCCTTCTTTTCAATGCCTGCTGCTGCTGCCTATCGTCTTGAAAAAGAGAAAGATATTCACACTTACACCAGCCTACTGGAGAATCCGTACATTACTGAAGGTTAGAAGTATGATTGTCAAATTAAGCAAGTGTGCTCATTTTTCTAACTGTCTCCCAGAGCTTGACCTTAAATTTATTTTTTGCTAGTTGCTTTGTGAGTGATGCTTCTCCTGTGAAGAATAACCTATGTAGCTTCAGTTGAACTAAATCAGTTGTTGGTGCTGAAGTTAGTGATGCATTGTAAATTACAAGGCAAGCTCCTCCCAAACTAAGCATTGTGTCTTTCCCCTCCTTGCTTGCTTTTAGTTTGCATGAGCTCTTTGTTGCAGTCAGAAATAGTAGCATTGTTTCCAAGAATACTATGCTAGTGACTTGTATTCATCAAATGCATTCCCTCATCATTCCTTAGTAGTGTTGCCAATGACTTGAATATTTTTGCAGTTATTTTGGTCTTACTGAAATTTTATACTATTTTATTAATGCAAAGAGGCAAGATCTGCTTAATTGGAAATCTACCTGAAATGATTCTGGATTCATACCTCATGTTAGCTTCACACGTGTTAGTGCGCTGCTGAAAATGTGTAAGCTCAAATATATGCAATCACCTCCTACAAAGCAAAATCAGGAGGCAGTTCAAATGTCAGCGAAGCATCACTCCCTGATGAGCTCAATGCGTTTTACGCACGCTTTGATAGGGAGAACACTGATGTGCCTTCCTGAGCCCCAATTCGCCGTGATGAGGTCATAAGATCCTTCAGAGGGGTCAACCCTCAGAAAGTCTCTGGACCTGATGGTACACCCGGTCGTGTTTTTAAAAACCTGTGCGCACCAACTGGCTGGATCCTTTACAGACATTTTCAACCTCTCACTTCTGAGGTCTGAGGTTCCCACCTGCTTTAAAAGGGCATCAATAATACTGGTGCCCAAGAAAAGCAAGGTGGCGTGCCTCAATGGCTATCGACCAGTGGCACTAAAGTCTGTGGTGATGAAGTACTTTGAGAGGTTGATCATGATGCATATCAACTCCAACCTGGACCCACTGCAGTTCGCTTACCACCACAACAGATGAACGGTGGATGCGATCTCACGGCTCTCCACTCCGCTCTGGACCACTTGAACAACAAAAACTCATGTCAGGCTGTTATTCATTGATTACAGCTCGGCATTTAATATCATCATCCCCTCCAAGCTGGTCACCAAGCTCTCAGAACTGCATCCCTCTGCAATTGGATCCTCGACTTCCTCGTTCACAGACCACAGTCTGTCCATATTGGTGGAAATGTGCCATCCTCGATAACAATCAGCATGGGAGCACCTCAAGGCTGCGTGCTCAGCCCCCGCTTTACTCACTCTATACTCATGATTGCGCAGCCGGACATAGTGCGAACTCCATCATCAAGTTCGCCGACAACACCGAGTATAGAAGTGAGATCGACCGATTGACCAAATGGTGCCAGCACAATCTGGCTCTCAACACCAGCAAAACCAAGGAACTTATTGTGGACTTTGGAAGGGGTAGGATGGGGACCCACAATCCCGTTTACATCAACGGGTCGATGGTGGAAAGGGTCAAGAACTTCAAATTCCTGGGCGTGCATATTTCCGAAGATCTCTCCTGGTCCCAGCATATAAAGAAAGCACATCAGCGCCTCTACTTCCTGAGACGATTACGGAGAATCAGTATGTCAAGGAGGACTCGAACTTCTACAGGTGCAAAGTAGAGTGCATGCTGACCGGTTGCATCATGGCGTAGTTCGGCAACTTGAGCGTCCAGGAGCAGAAAAGGCTGCAAAACGTTGTAAACACTGCCCAGGCCATCACCGGCTCTGACCTCCCTACCATCGAGGGGATCTATCGCAGTCGCTGCCTCAAAAAGGCTTGCAGCATCATCTAGGACCCACACCATCCTGGCCACACACTCATCTCTCTGCTGCCATCAGGTAGAAGGTTCAGGAGCCTGAAATCTGCAACATCCAGGTTCAGGAACTATTGCTTCCCCACAGCCATCAGACTATTAAACACAACTTCAAACAAACTCTGAACTATAACAGCCCATTGCACTGTTTAATTATGTGTATATATATGATGGTATATGGACACACTGATCTGTTCTTTATTGATGCCTACAATATTCTGTTGTGCTGCAGCAAACAAGAATGTCATTGTCCTATCTGGGACACATGACAATAAACTCTCTTGAATTGACTTGATGTTTTTTTTGGCTGAGCTCAACACCAGCCAAATTTCTGGTGAGGATTAAAGATTTGTTTTAAAGATTTCTTGGTAGGGGTGGAGTGTGGGAAAAGCCAGAGCTCCTACAACTGCCAGAGCACAAATGAATCATAAGGCTTCAGTAATTTCAGTAATTTTGCGCAAAGCAATTTTTTTTCTGCATGATGGCAAGACAAAGCGATAGCGCATAATGTTAGGTTGCATAAACATTATGAGCTCTATTGAAAGACTGGATGAACGAGTTCACAATAGACACACACACTCACACATACACACACACACACACAGACACACTCACACACACAGGAAACACTCATCACACTCACACACACACTTCCACAACTGCCCACCTCTTTGAATATTAAAAGGCCCCTGGCCTGATTTTTTGATTGGACATTTTTAATTTGGAAAAATTACTCAAAAACCTTGTTCTTTGGCACTTAATCCTGTAAAATTATAGTTTATTGATTGGATACAGATGGTTTTAGTTAATCTGAGCAAATTATTTGTATTAGTTTGCTGGTTAAATCACATTTTATGCTAGATTATGTTGGATTCAATTCAAAATCCTGATTTGTCTTTGAAAACGCATTGGATCACTTTTGCAGGGGTATGTAAAATGGATACGAATTGTATCACAGGAAGCATTAGCCACAATGTCAAGGAAACAGTTTTGTGGGCTTCCTGTCTGCGATTGTTGTTTCTCCCCCTCTCGTCTTTGTGTCATTGTATTCTGGGGGATGCTGACCAGGGCGGTTACTACAACAAGCAAAGCAAATGTTCATGCCAGTTCTTTTTTTAATACCTCTAAAGAAAGTGTCCGTGGTGTTGGAATGTTCTCCAGTGAAATTAGTATTTGAGGTTGGAATGTTGCATAACATGATTGAGCAAGCTTATTTAGCAGCTTGCTTTTCAACAGAACTTTAATGCAAACTGCTCTGTAAATTTCAGGCGGCAACACACGTGCCACAGGGATGCTGGTCCAATACAAAACTTTGGGGTCCCAGGAGTCAAAACAGCTGAAGCTAAGTGTATCAGATGACTTCAACAGCAACAAGAAGATGTCTGTTGGTTGGTTGGCTGCCATGCATAAGGTGAAGTCTAATAATGTCTTTCACTTTCTTTATTACTATTGAAAGAGTCTCTTCAATTTGGAGCAAATTATTTGTTTTGTTGAGAGCAATAATAGAGTGATACAGTGTGGAAACAGGCCCAACTTGCCCACACTGTCCAACATGTCCCACTTGCCTGCGTTTGGTTCCTATCCCTCCAAACCTGCCCGATCCATGTAGCTGTCTAACCGTTTCTTAAATGTTGGGATAGTCCCTGCCTCAACTACCTCCTCTGGCAGCTTGTTCCAAACACCCACCATCCTTTGTGTGGAAAATGTTTATTCCTATTAAATCTTTTCCCCTTCACCTTAAACCCATGTTCTCTGGTCCTCGATTCACCTACTCTGGGCAAGAGACTCTGCATCTACCTGATCTATTCCTCTCATGATTTTATACACCTCTACAAGATCACCCCTCATCCTCCTGTGCTCCAGGGAATAGAGTCCCAGCCTACTCAACCTCTCCCTATAACTCAGACTGTCTAGTCCTGCCAACATCCTCGTAAATCCTCTCTACCCATTCCAGCTTGACAACATCTTTCCTATAACATGGTGTCCAGAACTGAACACTATATTCTAAATGCAGTCTCACCAATGTCTGATACAACTGCAACATGGCCTCCCAACGTCTCTACTCAATACTCTGACTGATGAAGGCCAATGTACCAAAACCCTTTGACCACCTTATCTACCTGCGACTCGACTTTCAATGAACCATGCACCTGCACTCCTAGATCCCTCTGCTCTACAACACTCCCCTGTAGGTCCTGCTCGTGTTAGACTTCCCAAAATGCTGCACCTTAAGATAATGTTACAATTGTAATGAGAGGAATGAAAACTTGTTTCAAGAATTGGAAAAAGTTAATAAGGCAAGGGGAATAAAGTTGAGGAGTGAAAATGTCCAATGGTTATCAGAGAGGTTAACATTCATGGAGAAGAAAAAAGAATAGAAGGTGGAAAAGTAAAGGTGTGCTTATTTGTAATTGTGATCTGTTATATTGTAAACATATCAGCTGCCAGGTGGTGTTCAGGGAGGGTGGGTGAGGGTAACTTTGTTATATATAAAAAAACAATATGGAGGGAAATGTAATGCATTACATCAGCTGTATTGCATCTTTCCTTCAATAAAAATATTTAATAACAAAAATGAAAGGTTAACATTCTTGGAGAAGAAAACAGAATAGCAGGTGGAAAAGTAAAGGTGTGCTTTTTAGCCAATTTTAGAATGGTAATGGGTGAAAATGATAATCGAACATTTAATAATTTTGACATGGTTAAGTACCGAAGACTTGGCAAACAAGCCACATATTAGCAGAACTGAATCTTTAACCTGGCCAGAAGTAGTCTTTTAGTATATTTGGGATACCAGAAGTTGGAATCATGGCTGACAGCACAGAAATGCATACTACAGCCACCAAAAAGGGTAGACAGGAAGTTCCCTTTGGGTCAAATATGAGACAACGGTTGTAATGGGTCAGATTTAGTCTTGAACATTTGTCTTGTGGTTTGTGCAAAGACTGAAGACTGGCTTTGGTTTTTGCTATATTTATTTGGAGGAAGGTTTTCATCTGATAGTATATGTCAGAATGGAAAAGCTGACATTTTAAATGTTTCAATTGTTGGGGATACACATCTGGTCTGAATCAGCAATGCTTCTGCTATTATAGAGTGATGCAGAACAGAACTGAGGGAAGTTTTTTGTTGCTTGCAATTCAGTCAACATAAAGACTATATATAATTACAATCAAGCCATCCACAGTGTAGAGATACATGATAGCATAGAGTAAGGAATGCTGCTATTGGAGTAGAGATTTAAGACTGGAGCAATTGTAATGAGTGATTGCAGATTCACTTCTGAGACCAGCACGCAGTGTCGCTTGGGTGCCATCTTGCTTATCGAGTTTAGACTCCCTCTATCCCGAGGAAAAAAGACTGACACTAACATACTGTATAGACCCATAGGGTCACCCCCGAACCAGCTTTGCTGCAGGGAAAACAGTCACAAAATCATCTTTCCTGCACCTTCTCTTTTTTTAATATTATCCTTCCTGTGGTGACCAGAACTGTGCACACTATTCCAGGTGTGGTCTCAAAGTCTTGTACAGCTGGAACATGACGTTCCAACGCGTGTGTGTACTCGGTGCCCTGTCTTGTGAAGGCAAATGTGTTATGACATCAGGCACGTGCTGTGATTAATTACTCGGGATAGGCACGGGGCAGTCAGTCGACCTTAAAATCGTTAAAAAACGCACATGCGCAGATCGGTCATGTAGGCAGTCAGTCGAATTTAAAAAATCTTAAAAACACGCATGTGCAGATTGGTGTCCTCTCCTGTGGGCATGCGCAGCACCTTGCATGCAGCCCATGGTGCAAAGGCAGGATTTCAGCTGCCTTTATTGCCCGTTGTAAGTGAAGGCGTAAAGCAGCGTCCACGGCACGCGAGTTGAACAGTTACGTGTACTAAGATCGATTAATAATAAATGCTGAATTTAGTAAATCAATTGTAAATTTTTACTATTTATATTTAATAATTACCTTTTTATAATTTTAGTCAGGGTAGGTACTGCCTACCTTGACGGCACGTGCCTGTATGACACCCTCGCCACCTTTTCTACTTAATTACCCCTTTCAGGAAACGTTGCACTTGTAGCCCTAGTTATCTATTGTACGACACTTCCCAGGGCCCAGTCATTCACTATGTCCTGGGTTTAACTTCCACCTGCCATTCCATGCCCACCTTCCCAGATGATTGTCGGGTTACTAGTGTATGAGATCAGTACAGCTTGAAGGTCCTGTTTCCTACAGACGTACCTTTTCAGATATTCAGTTGAACCTGTATTGTAACAGTCAATATTACCACTATAATCTCACTCAAGTTACACATGGACAAGGTTGTACGAAATTCATTGTTAATACTTGTTGACAGCCTCAGCTTACTGTATGGACATTGTCCAGTTATTTCATAGTATATTCTACATGGCAGAATGGAGACTTATTTCAACAGCTTTGACTGGATTTAGGTACAGTACTAGTACCAAAGGTATGGAACAAAGTTTATTTTTATATATTCATTGCTAGTGTACTATACTGCATGAGCGAGAATTAAATTGTACTAATTGTTATCCCTCCATCTCCATTTTTTTTTTCCCCCTTCCCACCAAACACAATCTCCTCTATCCCAATCCACAGGCAGCCAAGCTTTTATATGAATCAAGAGACCAATAACCATTTCAGAGTTCCTGAAACATATGCAGCTGTTAGCCGGAAGAGGAATGGAAAAAATAACATTTGTTTTCCTGCTCTGATATATAGTCAGTTTTTAGTACTTTTGTATTAGTGATTTTTCTGAAAACACTTAAATGCAACAAATATCAGGACTTTTTGGTGCATTTAAATATTAAGTATAGTGCAATATAAAATTTACAATGTTTTAAATGTAATCTTTCACATTTAAATTAAACTTTTGCTAAATATTAATCTATTTTTTAATTACTAACTGAAAACTGCACTGCAAAATTTTGCAGATTTTATTTTACGGTTGAAGTATAAAAGTTCTAATTGTATTGCAAAAGTGGAAAATAGTCTGTAAAGACTTCTGTTGTGCATTCAGGTGGTTTTTGACCTAAATGATTGAAGAATTAAAAATGTTTACATTTAATTTTTAATAGCAGGAAATGTTAGTCCACAAAGTGCCATCAATTTGCTTGGATTTTAAATTGGTGCCCCCCCACTAGAAATTTAATTCTGATTAAACCAAAGGAAATACTCCCATAGTGGATGCTTTGCATAATCCTGCCTCTTCCTGCAATTATGTACCGAGTCTAAGAAAGTTATTAGGGAACTATTACAACTGTTTTAATGTGGTTGTGTAAAAGTCTGCAGCACCTGTGCATGAAATCAAAACTGGATATTAAACACAACTGTGGATCATGGACAGGGATACATACAGATGGGCTATTAAGATGCTTGCTTGTTGAGAGAAATGTTCTGAAAACTGACCCTTGGTGTATCAACCCAACTTTCTTTTGAATGAAATATTCCAGAATAATCACTTTGAAATTAGAAATATGTATTTGATGCACACAGGCTGGGGGAAGGGGAAGAAGACGGACATGCACACCAACTTCTCAGTTTTCTGGACCAAATGAATATTACTGAAGTTATGGTTATATGGAGGACTGATCTTGAAAGTGCATTTTATAGTTTGTATTCATACTAGATATATACATCTTGGATCAATTGCAAGCACCTTCTGTATAAAATTAAAATAAAATGCGATTGCAAAATTCTGTGAGGATCAATTGTGTGGTACAAAGGTTTCGTTTAGCGAGAGCATGGAAACACTCTTTGTTCCATTGAGTCCACACTGACTATGGATCATCCATTCACACTAGTTTAATGTTATCCCACTTTTGCATCTATTCCCTACACAACAGGGACAATTTACAGAGGTCAATTAACCTACAAACCTGCATGTCTTTGGGATGTGGGAGGAAATCAGAGCACCCCCATGTGATTGTGCAAACTACACAGGTTCAAACCTGGGCACTGGCACTATGAAGCAGCAGCTCCACCAGCTGTGCCATATGCCACCCCCAAGGATTATACACCTACATCCAAGGTTGCAATAGGTAGACAAAAATGCTGGAGAAACTCAGCAGGCGAGGCAGCATCAATGGAGAGAAGGAATAGGTGACGTTTTGGGTCGAGACCCTTCTTCAGACTAAAGAAGATTGAATTGTATAGTTTATTTCAAAACAGATCTGATGATTTGCAAGGAAAGCAGATAATTATGGTGAAACAAAAGTCCTTAAGCTAAATTCCCGTTCAGTGATAGTATTAAAGTTAAGGCCCTGGTCATTGTTTTTCAGCACGGAACAAATAAAAACCGTTCCATTCAATTTACCAAGTACTGTGATGGGTAATGAGCATTTCTCATGATTTTAACTGAATTTGGCATGGTATGCTCTTTTGATAGAGGAATTAGAGCTGTTTAATTAGTTTTGCGGTAGACGGGAACGCACAATTTCAAATACTTTTAATTCCTGATTTTTGGCCAATTGTTAAATCTAAAATAGCCAGAGCAAGCTGATTACAAATAAAACTTGTAATGAATAATTACCTTTCATGCGATTGTATTTTATTGTGCAAGTTTACATAACTTGTTAAGCAGTGCATTACTATCACCTATGAAAAATTAGTCACACACATAAGAGCCCACATTATTAAAATCTTACACAACACAATATTTACATTCAACACTAGTGCTCAGTTAACAGAACTTAAATGATGAAACTTGGTGAACCAAAGATTATTAAGCTTATTGCAACTAAAAGAAATATTATTGGGGAAAAAATAAGGCTCTTTAATATAGAAATATTTGAATACTTCTATATTACAAGGAAGTGCTGTAGTGTTCTGCAACAAAATGTCGGGAAAGTTATTGCATCATTTCCATTGACGACACAGGTTAAAGGATTTCAACATTCACGTGCTTTTCTCACATCCATCGTTCCATTAATCACATACACTTCCTTTATCTCAACAATTCTGGCAGTGCATCTCATCTCAATTGTAGTATTAACTAATTTTTCCTTCATGTTCATACATACATTCCAAACTCCTTGCTTATCATCAAAAAAAACAAATTAAATTTGAGTCCAACCACACAGCCATTCTATAAATTAACTTCTCAGAAACCAAACTTGTATGAAATAATTCCCTTGATGCTATTTCTTTCCATCTGAGATCACCTCACCACTGCGGGGCCATGAGTGTCAGCACATTGACCATGGGCAAGCATATGCCAGCTTGTGTCTGGTGCAAACGCCAGCATGTATATGTAGGTGTTTTTTGGAAGTAGCAATGTGGCTTAGTTCAAAGAAAAAGCACCATAAAGGAAACTACTGCATATCCAAATCACAGCACATAAATATCTACTTTCTCTTCTGGGTGGAGGATACTTCCATTGTGAAGAGTATTGTGTTGGCTCCAGGTTTCGATGAGTGGGGCTGATACTAATCTTAAGCCAGAGTTCTCTGTCGAGGCTTTATTCTTGGATACAACTGTAAAACAAAATAAATTGTTTTTACTACTTATTTCATTTACCACTTCAAGCTGCTTTGTGCATACTGATGCTGCTCGGGATCAGATTATTATGGCACTATTAAAAAAATCCAAGGTAAGAAAAGTTTGAAATAATTTGACATGGACAATTACATGTGGAGTGAGACTAAAATCAATTCAAGGATGAGAATTTTAAAATTGGGGTGTTGGATCACCAATTAACAGAGCATGGTGTGAATGGGACATGATTTGGTTTAGTATCTAAGCACAAGTCTTGTACGCTAAAGTTGTGAACGACAGAAAATGCAAATCCAACAGGAAAGAAATGTTATGGGTGAAGAAACATTTTCCAATTAATTTTCTTCCATCCTCACCTGCTCAGACAAAAATATTACATCAGATTAGGCCTGCAGCATATATGAAAGATGACCTAAATTAAATTTGATATAGGATAATCCTAAAGTTAGTGCTTAAATGGTGACGATAATCTATTTTTTCATTGTTATAATAAATAACTAATCGATCTTACGGTTCCTAAATCGAAAAGTTCACTGCAACATAATAAGGAATCTTTTCTATTTCTGTTATGTCCATCAAATTAATTCTAAAAACAAATGATTAATTGTTGGTTTAAAATACAGAAAATGCCATTTTCATCAGATGGACCCTCGGATTCAACACTAATTTAAATCATCCACATTTTAACATATCAATTGATTACATTGACAAGGCCTCTTTACGGTTTAAAAAAAAAGAAACAACAACTTTTAGAGAGCCCTGCACTCTTTCCCCAAGCTACAGAATTGAGAACAGGCTCCTAATTCAAGGGGTAGGCCATTTAGGACAACTGATGAAACATTTCTACATGAAAAGATGGTGAAGCTTGGTCATTGATCGTTTTCAAAAGAGAGATAGAATTTGTACTCTGTACTAAACCTCACAGTACTAAAACCCAAATAATCTGCTCAAAGAACCTATGAACAGAGCGTCTAAGAAATTAGCACACACCGTGTGTACTGGGAAAATAGTTGGATTTTTGTATTTTAACAGTGCACCAAACTGTTTTATGAATGAGCAATATTTGGTTAGTTTTTGTTACAATGGCATACATTATTGAAAAAGCATAAACAAAATTATAAAGTCACAATTTAGTTCATATTTACCCCAAGCAGATTACGAGGAACATAGCCTTCTTTATCATTCAATCGAGCCCACCACCAGTCTGTTTCAACATCATCTTTGTGTCTCACAATTGTCAGAGGTTCTCCTTCTTGGAATGATAATTCATCATTGTTCTTGGCTTCATAATCCCACAAAGTATAAACAACACCTTTGTTCATCACACCCATTTTTTCTTGCACTCCTATTGTGGGTTGAAAATAATTATCAATGATTTCAGATTTATCAAACTTGCACAGGTCATTGTAGAGAACGTCTGTTTTATGGATTTGTCTACAGGTCAAGCACATTTTTCCCCCCACCTTTTTCAGAAACATACGTTTTTAAAACCCTGGGCATATGCTACTCTAGAAAGGAAATGCATGGAAACAAGTCAGTTTCTCTCTAAATAGTAGCCCGAGATCAACTGGCAATCCTTTGAATACAAGAAAAAGGAATTGCTTTTTAGTGTAATTTCAAGCAACAATAGTGGCCTCAAAAGAGACCTTCACCCCGAGTAATTATCAAACTGTGCCACATATAATTCTAACAATGATGAATTATTTTTTAGCTTATTTCAAGTTTATTGAAAAAAAATGACGCCAATTTACTTTAGTAATTCTGTTACGTTTCTATCACAAACGATACATATAAAATAATAATAAATGGCAGAGATATCTTGGAAGTACTAGTTCCTGGAACAAAATCTCTGAAGCTGCTGTATCGCAAATGATGAATTCTGAACACAAACTTGAATCATCAAAGCAAAGACTGAACATGATGTAATAGCAAAGTATCATTGAATCTATCAAAGCGCAGCAGTAGTATAAAATACTGTAAATATCCAAGGGCAATCAGCATCGGCATCAAGGGGATGCATTTCAGGTCTGACCCGTCATTGTAACTAATGCATAAATAAATACTGCCTGACCTGCTAAGTATTTCCAACATTTTCTGTACCTAAAGAGATTGCCTTGACTCAGTGCACAGTGGAGCAAGAAGATTGGTCAAATGGTGGAGAAATCTATTGCAATATTAAATACAACAGATTATTTAGTTAAAGTTTAAAAAGAGGTTGACTGTGATGCACATTTAGGAGTCAACAGCAGACACTTACCATAAAGGAACTGTGAACACTGTACAAAACCTTCTTCCATTTCCTCACATTTATCTGCTGCTGTTTCAACATCACTGATTGTTGTGGCAAAAATAGCAGCACCGGATTCCACAAGCAGTTTGCAGAGTTGGACACTGTTGCATGAAGCAGCACAGTGCAGTGGTGTCCTAGAAAGAAAGCATCCCGCTTTGAAGTAAATCTACAAAATAGGCGCCACTCATAATCCAAACTAGTTAATCAATCACAATAATACATTATTAGCCAAAGTAATTATGCAACATACGAGGAATTTCATTTGCCAAGTCAGTCATACAATAAAAAAGCAACGGAACACACAAAATACATTTTAACATAAACATCCACCACAGTGACCACATTCCTCACTGTGATGGAAGGTGAAAAAATGTTCAAATCTCTTCTATGCTCTCCCGTGGTCGGGGGGCTTTGAGCCCTCCGTTGACGGGACGATGTTGACTCGTAGCCGGTGGCGGGCCCTCCGCATCAGGGCGATCTGCTCCTGCATCAGGGGGGAGAGATGTCAGCTCCCCTGCGCCGTCGATTGGACCCCGCGTCAGGGCTGGTCGAGCCTCTTCGTCGTTGGAGCCTCCCGACTAGCCTCTCCCGAGACTGCGAGGCCGTGGTTGGAGCGATCCCAAACAAAGGATCGTCTCCGATGTTATGTCCGCGCCCCGCAGTGGGGCCCAAAGTCAGTCCGAGGAGGCCTCCAGCTCCATCGATGGTAGGCCGGAGATGCGACCCGGAAGATAATCGCATCTCCGGCAAGGTAGGAAACTGAAAAAAAGTTTCCCCCGACCCCCACGTAAAACAAAGTGGAGAACATGTACACTTAACACACACTAAAAATAAAAAGATGAAAAAACAGACTGTTGGCAGGGCTGCCAATTGTTCGGTGCCTCTGTAGTTTACAAACTATCCTAGAATAGCGTAAATCATGCTTTCACATGCAGAAGCCATAACTGTTTAATCACAAGAGCTTTCCTTATTGTTGAAATCACACCACAAATGACACCACAAACGATTTCCCAACATGTTCTGTGTTAATGACGCAAGGGATCAATTCAGTTGTTATCATAATTATTTGTTAGCAAATTGATATACAGAAATATCACTTAAGGGGGAAAGAAAAAACCCCATTATTTTCAGAGCAGTACTGTAATTTTGAATTCACTTATTACAGTATGTATACTCTATTTATTCAGATTTGACATTGATCATTTTCAAATCCCAGGGTGGCATAGTGGCAAAGTTGCTGCCTTTCAGCGCCAGAGACCAAGTATGGGTGCTGTCTTTAAGGAGTTTGCACGTTCTCCCTGCGAATTTTCAGGGAGATTTTCTGGGCTTTCTTCAGGTGCTCTGCATTCCTCCCACAATCCAAAGAAACAGGTTTGAGGGTTAATTGACTTCAGTAAAAATGGTAAATTGTCCCTAGTTTGTAGGATAGTGCTAGCTGGTGATCGCTGGTCGGTGCGGACTTGGTGGACCGAAGGGCTCGTTTCTATGCTATATCTCTAACGCCCTTCTCCTTTTAATTCTACCAGGAGGACCAAAAATCAGAAATCCCTCGCCCTAAGAATAACAGAGGCAAAATACAAGATACATCTTAACAGTTGACAAAATCTGCGGTTGATTATGCCAGTTTGTCCCCTATCTGTCAGTATAACAGGAGGTAATGGTTTAGAAAACTTGGCACTAGAGATTTACACTCGTGTCATTTTGGATATAGACACACATTTCTTCTTTGACTTTGGCAATTGAATCTGATCTTTTTGGCCAGACTAAAAGTAGAGTGTGATCAGTTTTTAATTATTATTCTGCTCGTGTACTTCAGCTAATTATTTATTATAAATCATATTTCAACATTCATTTGCTTTAGAGTGCTCAGTGACTCAGCCAACCACAATTTCAGAACAGTTTGCTCCCAAAATATGGCGCACAGACTGTTTTGAGTCTGAAGAAGGGTTTCGACCCGAAACGTTGCCTATTTTTTCCTTCGCTCCGTAGATGCTGCCTCGCCCGCTGAGTTTCTCCAGCTTTTGTCTACCTCCTGTTTTTTTTTAAACATCTGCTTCCCAGTACAATTACATTTTAGTTACAATAAGTGAAACTTGTTGCAACCAATTCCAATATTTAAAAACTCAAGAGATAAACCTCCCAAATATCTTCTGTATGTGCTCAGAACAAAATGTGCATGAAGCTGAACATCATCTTACCCCATTCGTAATTGATTACAAAATAAAATTGAAACTTTTGATGACGTACAGCAAAATGCTTCAAGTCTTTACAAAAGGAAAATATCTTTATTAGTGGTAAAAACAAATGGACAAAAATGATGCCAGTTACTTCAACACTTGGCTGAGATTATTTTAAGTATGCATATGAGAGGGAGGGAGGAGAGAAAGGCAGTGACAGAGAAATAAATAAGAAAGTGTAAGATGTCATCCACCAAGATTCCAAAAAGATTACAAGAATAGCTATAAAATCAAATTTTGGGACAATGCCAATCAACTTGGTGAATGCAACACAAAATTACAGAAGTATTCAACCAATATGACACAATCTGTAAAGAATAAACAATAAACTTCAATTTCCATGCATCTTACCATCCATCACTGTCTGCTGCATTTGTATTCACACCAAAATCAACAAGGAATTTGACAATGTGATGGTGCCCAGCACAGACTGCGTTATGTAATGGTGTAATCCCTTCATCATTGGGTCTGCTGGGATCATTAACCTGGCCAAAAGAAAGTTTGAATGCTAATCATATCAAATGACGTTACATTCTAAAGTAGTAAATTCACGCACAAAATGAAACTAACATTGCAATGAATGGCGATTAACTACCTCATAAATGATGCGTTGCACAAGATCAAATTCTCCTTCTAGAGAAGCATCCAGTAGTAGAGCAAGGGGATCAAATTTTACCCTCATTCCGCATCCTGTTCTCTCGGAGTCAGGCTTTTTTAAATTTGTACGTTTAATCTAAGGAAAGATAGAAGAAAATTCAATTCAGGAAAGATGTTGGTAACTCGATTTCTAATAACCATCTACCTGCAAACCTTCCTTCCAAGGCCTTACAAATTGAAAACTATTCCACCCCCCCCCCCCAATCTTCCAAACATGCTTTTAATTCTCCTAAATTATTTCTGCTGTGCCAATTTGGAAACTACTTGGATAGTAATCCAGTTTACTAAATTTGTGGTTCTATTTTTTAAATGTAGATCCTGTATGCTTTCAGCCAAACGTCTTCCATTGTCCTACATCATCAGTTCTGACACTATCCCTCATTTTGCAGCCTCAAAGGACTATATTCTAATTTGTGAAATCACTCAGAATTGCAGCCTGAAAAACATTACCCACATGTTCAGACTGATAGTGTAGCAAAACTTACAGGAGAGGGTGGTGGGACAGCAGATGGTGGAGGAACATCATCTGGTGACAAGGTCTCTGGTTCAGGGCTTGGAAGTTGCTCTGTCTGAACAACAGCAGGATTATTGTTGTTGTCCTCCACTGTAGAGGGGATGTCGTTATCTGTCTGAATTAGTTCAGAATGTGGTGGAGAAGGCAGCTGATTATCATTGGCATCTGATGATGGTTGGTTTTCAAGCTGAGTAATTGGTTCGGGTTGGACAGAACCAGACTCCGCTAGGCTAGTGTTACCGTTATCAACATCCGCTAAAGCACCTCCAAAGTCTTGAGAGTTACTTGGGAGGTAAAATGGTATGTTGTCCATTCCCCCTGCTAGCGTATTAAAGCGTTGATACAACAGCTTCTGAATATTTGGTCCACTGGGGCCTTCTGGCTCAGTTATAGAACTGCGTTTCTTTAGAGGTCTTGGCGCATGAGCCAGTTTTTTCCTCAGGACTTCCAGATCAGCATCGCTCTGATAACGTAGCGGTGAGTGCACAATGGGCAGTAACTTTGTAGGGCTGAGTGGACGTGGGATGTTCTCAACATTCGAGTTGGTACTTGGCGAGCTCTCATGTTCTGGTTCTTTCCCATTTGTTTGGATCTCATCAGTGGCCTGATGAAGGGAACCATGGAAAGGCTGGGGATGAGCGAAAGGCAATGGAGATGGTGAAGCAGAACCAGAACCAGATGGCAATACTGGCTTCCCATACACTAGAGAGAAAACAAATAGTTAACCAAATGTACTTATAATTCACTGCTGAGCAGCTGCATCATAGCTAATAGTTTTGATCAAACAATTAATAAATAATACTTACTTGCTTTAATGGTATGTGATTTGTTTAGAGTATTATATGCAGCCTGCTGATAGTTCTTTGGTGGTGCAGCTTGTTGAAGGTACATTGAATAAATTGAACTAGAATTCACAGTTTGAGGCCCTTTTCGTGGGGACTGAGGTCTGGAGCCTCTATCAGCCAAGAATGGTCTCACAGCCACTGCTAGTGGTGGATCAGATCTGTTGTCTCCAGAAGGGAACATTGGTGAACCGACAGGTGGGTATGTTGGACTCGGAGGTACAGTAATTCTCTGCTGAATTTGTTGCGACGCACCAGCCTGAAATGTGTTTGCGGGTGTTGGGGGCTGGGAAGGTCTTTGCCAGGTTTCTGCAGTTGTGTTAGAAACAGAACCCATACTGGGCCGAGGCTGACTGGTTTCTTTCATTCTTTCCAGTGAATTTGTAGAGCCAATAGCCAAGAAAGATTTTGTGTGAGGTCCATAAGATTGAGGCAGTTGCTTTATTGCATTTGGTGCTGTTGCAGGTACTCTTCCTGTTTCAATACCCTAAGTTAAAGAAGATACGGTTAAAACTATTCTTAACCAAATATACAATCATAACAAACCTATGCATAATTTAGCCAATTAATAATTAATGGGTATTTGTGAAAATATGTGGTCAATCGAAAGCATAAAAATAACGAGTGTGATCATATGATTCAAGCAACATGGGCACTGCCGAATGTTCAAATAAAACTCTGAACTCTTAAAGGAAACCAGTTTCGTTTTGTGCCCTGGAGAAGTAAGAGGATATTACAATCCATAGTTAAACTTGAATTTTTTTTTGCATATAGGACAATGTTAAAAAAGTAAATGGATCAGAAGACAGCGAAGTTCATGCAAAACCTACCATCATTTTATCACTGCTTGGAACTGCTGTAGTGGTGGACAAGGGCTGATTTTGCACGGTTCCTGGCTTAAAAACTGTATCCATGTTGGATTCCTTCCAGTCATTTTTTGCTGTTGGAGGTAGTTTCCCTGTGGTAACAGATCCCGCAGGGAGCGTTGGCCAGTTTCCATCATTGGCTGATTAGGATACGAAAAATTGCAATACATTAATTTAAAAGATGATTTTAAATTACTGCATTTGAATTAAATTTATAAACCCATTTTAGCAAATATCCTAGCCTTCCCATTCTACCATAGTCAGTGGGTCAGGGTGGAAGGAAATGTACCAAGTATTGTTCAATCACTTGAGGCCATTTTGGGATCATCAAAAAAGTTCCCCAATGTGACACATGAAACACATGTGACACATGAAAGTAGTTGAGAATGTTACTAAACAATATTGAATTCATTTGCCCAGAAAGCATACTACACCAAGCAATATTAGTTGCCACATGATAGAAAAAAAAAAAAAATACTTTGAAGAACTTGCATAAATCTACTGAATCAGCATTTTAACAATGCCACAAATTTTGTATGGTTAGCTGGCAGTACTAAAATAAATACAAGTAACATATCTTAATTGACCCATAGAAATGGACATTAGATTAAATCACAACTATTTCTATGATTCTGTTGCGGCGACAATGAGCAACAAGGAGGGATAGAAGATAATATAATGACAGCTATAGAATAATAGAATGCAACCGAATTAAAATGTTGTTGTTCGATTCAAGTTAAATTTCAAGTGGAAAATGTTTCTATAAATGTTGGACTACACAAATTTTATGATTAATGCAATGAAGATATTGTCATAATTGTATTATACATTTCCCAAAAAGCATAGGACATCTTTTATGTGTCTACAATATTCTCAACGAGCATCAGAACAAGAAAATCTGGCAATTTAAAAAAGAACCCAGAGAATAAACATTGATAAAGTAAGAATAAATAAACTGCAGACAACATGTCTTCATGTTTTGAATGGTCTTCAGTTGTACAGCAAACTACTAGTGCCTATTATTCATTGCTGGGAATTTAGAATGCAATTTTAAATTTTGTAAAAATAGATGTTAATGCCTATTGGGATAAGCAGACAAGGTGATGCTGGATTAGATGCATAATGTTCAGGGTGATTTTCTGCAACAGTATGTACGTCTTACTGTTTGACTAGAGTCAACCACAGGCTCAGTTAGTTTAAATTTAATAAAGAACAATTAGCCAGATGGTGCATGAGCATTTATCTAACAACAACCATTTTATGACGGTTCAGCATTGTTTGAAGGGAGTAAGGCATGACAAAGTTGAAACTGGAGAACAGTAGAAAGATAATAAATGTTACACTAGTTGCTGTTCAAAGGCAGAATTTAGAAGCCTTGGAATACACTTATTGTCTACAAATCATCTTTATGATACATTCCAGAATAAATGATAGGATGACAGAACTGAGATGAGTGGGGTTATTTGGCATAAATGCTGCCATGAATTCGTATTGACTGGGCATCATCATTATTTTGTCCAGGAATACAAATTTTTATATAATTTTAATTGCTTAAGTGCTTGATTTAATGCATCAATTTGAAACATGGATTAAGCCCTACCTCAATACTTCAGCTCAATCATGTTATTCTTTAAAATTTGCATAATTATTTTAAAGTTGTCATTTCACAGCTTACCAGATTTTCCTCTAGGTAGAGTATGACCAGCATTACTAGTCACAGTCAAAGTCTGAGGTTTCAACATCTCTGCAGGTGATGGCTGATTAGATTCTGGTCTAGTTCCAGTAGATATTTGGATGTAGGGTCCCACAGCGGCGACACGCCCAGAGGTATTAGAATGGGTCTGGGATGACTGTGTGCCATTAATCTGACTCATCTGCTGGAAGGAAAACAAACGTCTGTTTGGCAAGTAATGCTAAATATCCTGGTCAACTGTTCTATCGCAGTAACCTTACATTATTATAGGTCTTATATTGACAACTTTGATGATTAAGGTTTTTACAATAGCCAGTTTTTCATCCTCTGATTACAATGGATGACACTGTGCTAGTGTAGAGGGATGGGATGGAACAGTTTCTTACCAGCTGTCATCAGGCAACTGAATCATCCCATCAATAGCTAGAGAGCTGTCCCGAGCTACTATCTATCTCATTGGAAACCCTCGGGCTATCTTTAATCAGACTTTACCTTGCACTAAACATTATTCCCTTTATCATGTATCTGTACACTGTGGATGGCTTGATTGTAATCATGTATCGACTTTCCGCTGATTGGTTAGCACAACAAAAGCTTTTCACTGTACGTGACAATAAACTAAACTGAAGGAAGGATGGAAGGGAAGAGCAGGAAAAGTTGGACATCTGGTTAAACTAGAAGGGGAAAAAAAAGAAAAAGAAAAAAAGAAAAAAATCACAGGGCCTGGATCAAAAAGCATGCTGAAAGCAGTCTAACACTGGTAAACGCTAGAGCAGTTAGATAAGAATGGCAAAAAATGCAAGAAACTAGCACTTGGATGGTCTGCGCTACTAAAATGGGAATTTCTCCCGTCTATTTGTATCTTAACCATCTGTTTAGGATTGCAATTATTTTTTTAAATGTGGGTACTATCACCACATTTAAGAAACATTTAGGGACATGGATAGGATAGGTTGAGAGGGAACTGGGCCAAACGCAGGCAGGTGGGACTAATGTAGATGGGACATTTTGGTCAGTGTGGGCCAGTTGGACCTATTTCCATGCTGTATGACTGACTCTATGATCATGCATATTTATACAGCTCTCTTGGTGCTAGTTTGATTGCTTAAATGTCGATCAACTTAATTGAAGAGTAATTGTGAATAAAATTATTATTTAGCAGTTGTCGATTGATAACTTTTCCTATTCACATAGTGAGTGAAAATAACCTCGGATGGACTTAGATGTTGGTTGGTTAAATGCAAATCCTTTCAGCACAGAAAACTTGCTCCGATGCCAATTTTGTTTTGCAGAGTATCGTGGAGAAATTTAAAGTACAACAACTTGGCATGGTATCATCATTTACATGGTAAAGGAGTAAAATTAGTTAAACAATCACCGCTTTGAAAATTAGTATTCTGAAAAATGTTAGCAAAAAACTGCTAGGAAAGGGTTCTGGTGACAAATCACACAGCATTTTAAAACTGATGTACTTTCATCATTGCACACTGTACATTTTGCTTAATTTCAAACAAGGAAAATACTGCATTGTTCAGAATATCAATAGGTAAAATAAAAATTAACGGCATACAGGGATGTTTTCCTTTTGACGGGCTTCGCTCTTCTTCTTCCACAAGCGTTCACGAAGCTCATTAATCCTTTTGTCCATCATCGTCACTTCCATGTTGCGTTTGTTAAGCTGCTCCTTTTGATGGTGAAGTTTTGTATTTTGTTCTTGATTAAGTTTATTACGAATCTAGAGAGGCCAGCAAATCCATAAAATGTTAAAATGTCTGGGTTCATAATCTTTTAAAAAAAAACCTTTACTTCAACTCAACCTTGTTTTGTTGCACAGAGAAAACTTCTCAGTTACTGCGTTTCGGTTATGCAAGACATGAGCTAATAGTGCAAGCACCCAGCAACGATTCTTTTGTGTACCAACTCCTAACTGTAGGTGCCAGATTGGTAAGGCAGGATGCCAGGTTGACATTTTTTAAAACTTTTTTTTTCCCCCCAATTGGCTGGTTTTCGTGAATCAGTTGTTTGGTTGTCTGATTTCTCTTGCCCGGCTTCTTAATCACTGCCTAACATAAATATACAAAAGTAATATGAAGCATTAAGAAATTCTAAAATAAACTCCTATAAAGAAGCTCCTGACATGTTTAGTTTAGAGATACAGGACAGAAACAGGCCCTTCGGCCCACAGAGTCCATGCCGACCAGCGATCCCTATACATTAGCACTATCCAACACACAAGGGACAATTTACAATTATTCCAAAGTCAATAAACCTACAAACCTGTATGTCTTTGGAGTGTGGGACGAAACTGAAGCACCCAGAGAAAACAGACGTGGTCACAGGGAGAAAATACAAACTCTGTATAGACAGCACCTGTAGTCAGGATTGAACCCGGCTCTCTGGCGCTGTGAGGCAGTAACTCTACCTCCGCCCCCTCGTGCTGCCCGACTGAAGGTGTTTATCTTAGTTCGAGACAAGATCGATGTTGGGTTTTTTTTCAGTTAAGACAGCCTTGCCATGCTGGTAAATCAAAACTGTAAGATACATGGATTGAAACAAAGTGCTGCAAATGCTGGAAACCTTAAATATCAGGGTACTCTGCAGGCCATTCAGCACATGAAGAGAGAAACAGAGTTAATGTTGCAGATCAATGACCCTTAATCTGATGGGGGTCCAATGACATGAACACCAACTGAACACCACAGATGCTATCCTGCTTGCTGAGTAACTGCCAACAATTTCAATTAAGAATCATGATTTTCTTGCAGATGGATTACAGTTTTTGCTTTGACTGTAAATATAGCATTAGAGGGCTTTAGTTCATTTTATGCATCATAAAGAAGCTATATTGGTTCACCTGCAGCTCCTGATATAGCTTCTTTAATTCAAGCGCAGCAGGACCCGGCACTTGTCCATTGTAAGAATGCAACCCATTTGTTTTCCCTTTCCTCAGGTCATCGAGTTGCTGTGTCAGTTGATCAACTTTCAACACGGCCGACTGTAACTCCCGTTGCTTCTCATGAAACATTGTGTTAATGTGCTCAATCTCAGCTGCTGGAAATAAAGTTTAAAAAAAAAATACTTGAGCTGTGTGAATATGCCAGCTGTTAAAATCTACTATAATTATTTAGCTTTCACTTCAGCTGTTATCAGTACGGGAAGTAACATATTTTAATACAAGGCAGAGGGAAAAGAAAGTAGACAGAGGATTTTGTCATTTTAAGTGTCCTTGCATTGAAAGTCATACCAGATGATTAATCATAACTGAATCCTACAATATAAGCGGTCATCATTGCCCAACATGCTTTTGTTAGTTCTCTGAAAGAGCTGTTTAATTTAGACCTACATTTAGGCCGTTTCCATAATCCTGTAAATTAGTTCTCTTCATTCGAATGTAAAATGGCCTCTCTTGTTTCAGTGGAATCTGTTACCGAAATGCTGTTAACCATCTGCATGGAATGAATTCTCAGCTTGCTTCTGGTTGTTTTGACAATTATTTAATACCTGCCCTCTGATTACAGGCTCCCTTTCTGGAGGAAACAATTTTTCGACACGTTCCATCTGCCTTAATTTATGAACATGTCTTTTTCTTTTAAACTGCTAAATTCCCATAAATGTCTCCTTTTGAATAACAACCTCAGATATCCAATTCACATAACCAGGTCATAAGGGACAGGAGCAGAATTAGGCCATTCGGCCCATCAAGTCTACTCCACTATTCAATCGAGGCCGATCTACCTCTCCCTCCTGACCCCATTCTCCTGCCTTCTCCCCATAACCCCCGACACCTGTACTAATCAAGAATCGATCTATCTCTGCGTTAAAAATATCCATTGACTTGGCCTCCACAGATTCACCATCCTCTGACTAAAGATATTCCTTCTCATCTCCTTCCTAAAGGAACGTCCTTTAATTCTGAGGCTATGACCTCTAGTCCTAGACTATCCCGCTAGTGGAAATATCCTCTCCATATCCACTCTACCCAAGCCTTTCACTATTCAGTAAGTTTCAATGAGGTCCCTCCTTATTCTTGTAAACTCAAGTGAGTACAGGCCCATTGCCGTCAAACGCTCATCATAAGTTAACCCGCTCATTCCTGGGATCATTATTGTAAACCTCCTCTGGACCCTCACCAGGGCCAGCACATCTTTCCTCAGATATGGTGCCCAAAATTGCTCACAATATTTCAAATGCAGCCTGACCAGCTCCTTATAGAGCCTCGGCCTCTCGTGCCTTCTCCAAAGCTTTAAACCCAATCCAGAAATTCACAAAATATTTCAGCCCAGAACAAATAGATTGGCAGAAGGTTTAGGATTACTCAGTTGACCTTTGCTTTCATCATTTCCATTTACAAATTAAATATGCCTAGTACAGTTTTAATTAGTATTAAATTACCCTATCAACTTCAAAGATGAATATTAATTCCCAATTCTCGTGATTATTCCACCCAAAAGTTTCTAGCCGCACAGATTTACGAGAAGGCGGCAGGGGAACTGGGTTGAGAGGGAAAAATAGATCAGCCATAATTAAATGGCAGAGTAGATTTGATGGGCCAAATTCTGCTTCTATGTCTTGTGGTCTAACCACAACGGACATATCCAGCAGAACAGGGCCTCAATTACTATAATGGAGTCACCAACTTTGAATAAATGAAGGAAGCTTTAAAAAAAAAGTAAATTAATTTACAGAAGTTGAATAAGGTTTTAATTTTCTTTTAAATAACTTAAGGAAATTAATAACATGTTTTCAAAGAGATTCAAAAAGTCTAATCAGTGATAGTCTACTGATAACAGCCTAGTAATTGCTTGTGGACCACTCCACCTTGTGAGCTGGCAGCGAAGCCAGCATTACATTTGGAGGTTCATGACTGCAAAAGTCAAGTGTGAATGTGGGCATCCACAAAAGGTGCACAAGGCAAAGACGATCCGGCCCAATGTAGAAGCAAATGTGAATATGGAAAAATTAAAACATAAACAAAGGTTACTTGAAGAGGGTAGAGAAAGGACTTTGATAGGGAGCTGCTTTAGATTGTTGTGACACGAACGAGATCAGCCCAGGATCCTGATCTTGAACTATTACAAATTGCCACTTTCTACTAATGCATTTAAATTAATTCATTCTTGGGAAAAAGATTGAAAATTTTAATACGCACAAAGATTTCCGTTTATAATTTTACTGTAGTCCACCTGTCCTCGCATGGCTCGTATCTTCTTCAGCTTTGCTTCCTGGCTCTCCATTCGTTCTTTTAACTTTTGTAATTTGTCACTTTCTGAAATGGACTGCTGCTGGCGCCGTTCTTGTTGTTTGAGATAACGCAAGCGCTGCTCCTGGTGAGGGAAGGTAATAAGATAATTACTCATTTTTGTTCAAAGTATCCAGGTAACAATTATCATATCACATCAATTGGTTGCTTAACATCAGAGAACTTGAATCCAAAATGGAACATTGAAAGTTCAAACTTTACTCTCAAGACTTCAGATGCAGCCTAGAAACAGGCCCTTCAGCCCACTGAGTGTGTGCCGACCAGCGATCACCCTGTACACCAACACTATCTAAAATTACAATTTCATCAAAGCCAATTAACCTACAAACCTGTATGTCTTGGGAGTGTGGGTGAAAACCAGAGAACCCAGAGAAAACACACGTGGTCACAGGGAGAATGTACAAACTCTGCTGTGGACAGGATTGAACCCGGGTCTGTGGTGCTGTAAGGTAGCAGCTCTACCGCTACGAAACTTTGCTGCCCCTGGTAACTAAAATTCCAGTTGTCTAGTTTTATTGGACATTACAAATAATTATTCAATCCACAAGGCACATGTCATATATTCCCGAAATAAGCCACTATATCGTGCCATACATCAGATTTTGACAATGTATCATTGGCAATCAAGAAGAAAGCTCTCCATCTCGGACTTCATTTTTCGATCACCAAAATGCTTGCTCATCTCATTGTTTTTTTCCTTTTAGCGCTCCTTAATTATCCAAACCATAAAGCACATGTCCCCAATGCACAAAGCCCCTGCGAATCAAAGGTAGACCAATCTATATATAGCAATTTGGATGGTGGTGGTGTGTGGGAAGGGGTTAGAGGAAGGGATGGAGAATAGGGAAGGAGGGAGGGAGAGATAAAAGGAAAAAGGAAAAGCAAATTGCGATCTACAAAGTCATCGTGAACTTCATATGACGGAGACATTTGTCACAGTTAAATGTTTGAACATTTATGCAAGCCATTATAAGCAGCTTGTCTAGATTAGGTATGGTTATGGGTAAAACAATTACAAACAGGTCATTGCATTGTTTTAGCAAAGGGCATTGGAAAATATATTAGTTAAACATTTTTATTTTAAAAAGGGAAATAATGAAATAACTTGATTGTTACCAAGAGAAACAGCATTAAGTTATCATTTATTTAGTAACAAAAGCGATATGGATCATCAATTTCATTAATCAAGTCATTGTGTTCAACTGGATCTAAATTACAATCTTGTGACAAGTTGTTTCATTTAAATGTTGTCCAAAGTAATTTCCTTTTCTATTTGCATAAAAATATTACTAACTGCAAGTAATAAATACCTGCATTTATATTTTACTTTCAATTGCCCTTAGACAGCGTTAACATAATTCTTCAATTCACCAGCAACCCCCCTGGAATATCCAAATCATTTTAAAACTTCTCTTCGTAGATGTATCAGTTTCCCACAATACACAGATCCTGTATGGAAATCTGTGCTTTACAGATAAGAATTTCTATACCAACATTCTATACGAAAAACTATCAACTTCCCTAATTTTTCCTCAACAAGACAGCTTTTCTTTTAAACCAACATTGAATACAGATTTAATAGTGTATATGCTTATGATGCAGAACATTAAACTGCTATCCAAGGCTCTGTGTAAAAAAAATAATTCAATATAGTTCAATATTCGCTTAAACTAAATACTATCTCAAAGAAAGTCCAAAATTTAAAGTCACGTAGTCTTTTGCAAAGCTTAAGAAAATCAAAATGCAGTTATTTTAAGTGTGATTTTTCAAGTCCTAGTTTCCTTCTATTTAGTAGAGATCAATCTTCATGACATTTTAGCTGAATTAGTACCAGGTCAAACATCAAATTGGATCTTTTTGTGGTAAGGGGAGGAGGCGAGGTGTATCAGTCTAGCACGTCTCAACCTTGAGTTTCTAGACAGCAGGTTACATCCTGTTCACAGAATTCTAATATTCAATTCTATTCCCAATTTGTTCTCATCATTTGTGTAAGATGGAACTGCAGATGCTGGTTTAAACCGAAGATAAACACAAAAAGCTGGAGTAACTCAAGGGGACAGGCAGAATCTCTGGAGAGACGGAATGGGTAACTTTTTGGGTCTGAAGAAGGGTCTCGACCCGAAATGTCACCCATTCCTTCTCTCCAGAGATGCTGCCTTTCCCACTGATTTACTCCAGCATTTTGTTCTCATCATTATTAAGGATGTACATAATTTAGGCATATTTGACCTTGGTACAATAAGAAACTCCTTTGGCAGAAAGGCAATCTGCTGCTTGATCATTGTTAAACATTAATGAAACTAGACACTGAAAGGAGTTCAACATGGATTAACTCTGATTTCCACATTCTTTTCACGAGAAACAACCTGGTCACCAGTTAGCACTTCCTTAAAAGCAGCACGGTGTGAATTAAACTCAGTGCAGAGTTGTACTGCTCTGAAATCTCATCCATCTCAACCAACCATTGGTAATACCATAAGGTCATAAGGAACAGGAGTAGAATTAAGCTATTCGGCCCATCAAGTCTACTCTGCCATTCAATCATGGTTGATCTCTCTCCCTCTTAACGCTATTCTCCTGCCTTCTCCCCATAATCCCCGACACCTGTACTAAGAAAGAATCTATCTCTGCCTTAAAAATATCCACTGATTTGGCCACCACAGCCTCTGTGGCAAGGAATTCCAGATTCACCGCCCTCCAACTAAAGAAATTTCTCATCTCCCTCCTAAAAGAACGTGCTTTAATTCTGAAGCTATGACTTCTAGTTCTATACGCTCCCACTAGTGGAAACATCCTCTCCACCTCCACTCTATCCAAGCCTTTCACTATTCTGTATGTTTCAATGAGGTTCCACCCCATTCTTCTAAACTCCAGCGAGTACAGGCCCATTTGCCCACATTAGGTCAGCATCCTATATTTTGTCAAAATGTCTCTTAAACATAACAACTGTATCTGACTCCACAGCGAGTTCCAGATATCAATCAATTACTCGGTGTTGGTTCCTCTGAAAGTCTCTTTAAAACTCCTTCCTCTCATCTTAAAATTACGTCCTCTTGTTTTCATTACTCCTCCCAGAGGAAAAAGGTGCTGATTCTGTACCTTGTGCCCCTTATAATTTTATATCTCTCTCTCTGGTCAACCTTCAGCCTTCTTTATTCCAGGAAAGAGAAACCCAGCCCGTCTAATATCGTCCCATAACTCCAGTTGTAATAAGATCCTGGTGAAACTTCTCTGCAGCCACATATTCCTACAATAAAAACAGAAAATGCTGGAAATACTCAGCGGGTGAAGCCCAACTTGTGAGAAGAGAAATAGAGCCATTGTTTCAAGTTACCCTTTTTCTGAACTGGGAAGGAGACGACAGAAGCTTGCTCAACTAAAGGGAGGGTAGGGGATATAAAAACTGGGACGGCTATGGTGATATATTAGTAACTTGGATGCAAAGTTAAGAGGCAAGTTTGTGGCCGACTAGCCCTGATCAGACTCTGGCTTTCCAAATGTACATAAATCCTATCCCATAGGATATTCTCCAATAATCTCTCTACCACTGATGTAAAACTCACCAGCCTCCAGATACCCGTCTTATCCCTGATGACCTTAAAGTTATAACATTAGCTATCCTCCATTCGAAGACTGCAATGGCTTATATGTTTCAACCAAATTGTTGAATTGTCAAAAAGTATTGAACTGAAGGAATTATAACAGCACCTGAAGCACAAGAATGGGTGTGCTCCAATTTGGTATCATAATTTATGGCATTAAATCTAATTGAAGTGTCACCAAGGACCTTTGAGAAAGTTAGCTCCTGTAAAAGTTGAACTTTTAGATGATAAAATAATATTTTCATCTTATGCAGTTTCTTTGTTAAAATGTCACAGAGAATTTTTTTTTATAACTAAATATCAACGGAATAATTTACGATAAATTCCAAATATTTTCTATTAAGATTATTTCTTAAAGATATATTCAGTTAGATTTGAATGTCTACCTTAGCAACCAACATCTGCTGCTGCGCCTCAATCTGATGCTGTTGTCTTGAAGCCATTTCTTGCAGCTCTGAAAGGGTCATCTCTACCCGTGGATTACCACTCTAGGGTGTTAAAGGAAATTGTTAGCTCTTACAGGTATTCTGAAATTTAAAACTGTAAATGTTATTTATCTCTGGTTACGAAAGATAATTTTAAGTATGACTGGTTCGATTTTTTTTAGGTTTCAGAGATACAGCATGGAAACAGGCCAACCCACCAAAATCACGCCAACCACCTGTTCACTTTTGCTCTATATTATTTCACTTTCTCATCCTTCACATTAGAGGCAATCTTATAGCGGCAATTAAGGTATAAACCCACATGCCTATGGGATGTGGGAGGAAACCAGAGCCTCCGGAAGAAACACACATGATTACAGAGAATGTGCAAACTCCACACAGACAGTACCAGAGGTCAGGATTGAACCCGGGTCTCTGGTGCTGTGAGGCCGCGGCTCCACCAGCCGCATCACTCTGCCACCCTGTGCCCTTGCATTTTGACTTACTGAGACTCAATTACCCAACATTTCATTCCAAATATTATATGTTCATCAAAATGTTGAAACTCTTCTGCTTTCAGTGAGTTGTTCTGTTGTGGCTTCCCATTTGTCAACATGAGAGAAAATTAAATAATCCATACTTGGACTCTGATGGAACTTTTTTTTTAAACTCTAAAAATATGCACCTTAATTAAAAGCTATTCAGATTAACATTACTGCAAGATGATACTCATTAATTTTTAACTCTTAGCTAATGACCTAATTTTGTGTATTGTATATCTAAAGGAAAGTTCTCCATATTGATAACCTTGTTAACTTGTCTTGTTGAATTGTCTGGTTTCAAAAGAAGAAACGGGAGTGATTCCATAATCAGATACTTGTTTAGAAAAGCACAGAGAAAAAGATCGACCAGCATCACTGCATCTATAAATGGCAAAGAGGACGTCTACTGATGTGTGCGCACATGATTGTGATGCAAATACAAGTTTGGGATCAAGTATTTTGTTCTTCACAGGTAACTTTACTTTCACATTCATAATGTAATAGTTAGAGGTATGATATTAAATGATAGAACCTGTTAAAATTAACCACTGCCTTAGAATAGAGGCACAAGAGACTACAGATGCAGGAATCCCGAGCACAAAACATACTGCTGAAGGAACTCAGTGGAGGGAAAGAGACATCAGCCTGGAAAACCAAAACATCATCTGCCGATTTCATGGAACATTGGACAGTACAATATATGAATGGGCCCTTCAGCCCATGATTTTCATGCCAAAAGTGATGACTAGTAGGTTGAACCGATTCCATCTGCCTGCAAGTGATTCACATTCCTTTATTTCCTGCACTTCCATGTGCCTTTCCAAAAGCCTCATGAATGCCACTATCGTATCTGCCTCCATCACCACCACTGGCAATGCATTTCAGGCCCCCACCATCCCGTGGGAAAAAAAAATTCCTCGCACATCTCCATTAAACTTTCACCCTCTCACCTTATAGCTATGCCCCCTAGCATTGGACATTTACACCCTGAAGAAAACGTTTTGACTGTTTATCCTTTTCTACCTACCACAAATGCTGCCTGGCCTGTTGAGTTCCTCCAGCTCTGTTTTTATCTTGCGGCAGAAAAATATTTCAGTAAAGGGCTGATTAAGGGAGGAATTCTTGGAGAAATTAAAATGGGGTTCTTTGGCTAAACTGTCAGTCATCGTAGACTATTCCCAAGATGTCCGTGTGCTTGCACTATTTTTTTTTTTAACTCAACGTTCCTACTTTTATGCAGGCACAGGTACCAGAGATTAATAGTAATCTTTTATGTTGCTGTCTTTACCCCTTAAGATTACATTTATAACAGCACCAACACAAAAAGGTCAGAAAACACGAGAGGTGGTTTAGTGATATTAAATCAAAGTATACATGACGAATGTTATTGACTGGCATGAAGTTAAAAAAAAATAAGGACTGATTAAGGGAGGAATTGTACAAAATAAGTTGTTTTTTTTTAAAAGAGCATCAGAAGACAATTTTAATATGGTATGTCATTCCAAAAACAATGTACAATTACATACAGCTGCCAGTGTTTCAAGGTGTCCTTGAAACGATTTAGTATTGAAGGGATTACTGTTTTAACATTTTTGAGATTCACGTTGTGTCAGGACAGAACGTTCTGGGTTCACAATGCCAGTTTAACAAGCATTGTTCACATTCTATAGAAGGAGATAAAGCACCAGGAATGTACCAGCTGATAACACAAAGTGTCTAAGGGAAATAGTTCTGCATTTACTATCAAGCTATTCAAAAGTTCGCAATAACAAAATTCAATGACGTTATTCCAGGACGTGGCTCAATGTTATCATCCTGTAAATGGATAGCGAATGTCAGCCAGTTAACAGTACATTTCTGTGCTGTTCAGTAGCCTGACAATTAAAATCCAAGATAGACACAAAATGCGGGATAAACTCAGGTCAGGCAGCATTTCTGAAAAAAAGTTACATTTCGGGTTAAGACCCTTCTTCAATCTGCAAGAAGGGCCTCTTTGACCGAAAACATCACCCATTCACCTTCGCCAGAGATGATGCGTGACCTGCTGAGTTAATCCTGTATTTCGTGTCTATCTTCAGTGTAAACCAGGATCTGCAGTTCCTTCCTTCACAATTAAAATCTAATTTCTGTTATAAATATTAATAGCCCTCTAGTAACACTGGACAAGGCAAGTCAGTTTTTACACCCATTTTCCTAGCCACCATTGTACAAAGTGACCAGGGAGCAGAAATCCAGAAAGCCCCTTGGGCACACACTGCAAAAAGAGCCTCCTGATGAAAAACAGCAACTACAATCCTGAATCTCCAATCAACTGTTCTGTTCCTTACCATCTATTTGTCACTAACCAGTAGTTAGATGGACACCATGCAAAAATATTTTATTTGCCAAATCCTTCTCACTTAAATTATATCAATTTTAATTTGTAGCCTCAATGTGTTAGAGTAACTCAGCAGGCCAGGCAGCATCTTCAGAGAACATGGATAGATGACATTTCGGGTCAGGACCTTTCTTCAGACAGATAGGGGAGAGAAAGCTAGAAGAGATATGTGGGTGAGACAAAGCCTGGGAAGTGATAGATGGAAACAAGCGAGGGGGTTCCGATTGGCAGATGGGTAGACAAAAATGACAGAGATGGGGAGAGAAGAGGTGCAAAATGTGGTTGGAGGAAGCGATGTAGGAGGAAGGTTGCCGTTAGTTGGTTACCTATAATTAGAGAATTCAATGTTCGTACCATTGGTTTGTAAGCTACCCAAGTGGAATATGACGTGTTGTTCCTCCAACACATGTGGTCACACTATGGTAATGGAGGCGGCCCAGAGCATAATGGTCAGTATGGAAATAGGAAGGGGAAGTTGGAATGGTTAGCAACCAGTCCAAGAGCAGAAAAATCATCAGTATCCAAATGGAAAGGCGAATTAAAATGGTTAACAACTGGGCCCTATGACAGAAAGTTTGGTAGATTAATAAAAATAGTTAGCAAACAGTCAGTATGAAAAGGGGA
Organism: Okamejei kenojei; assembly: GCA_035221665.1. Classification (NCBI taxonomy): domain Eukaryota; kingdom Metazoa; phylum Chordata; class Chondrichthyes; order Rajiformes; family Rajidae; genus Okamejei; species Okamejei kenojei. The sequence continues at coordinate 50,985,852 of CM069139.1, forward strand.
GTGAAAATGGTTAGTAACTGGTCAACACATCTCTTCCAGCTTTCACCCTCCCCCAATACCATCAGTCTGAAAAAGAGTCCCGATCCAAAACGTCACCTATCCATGTTCTGCAGAGAAGCTGCCTGGCTTGCTGAGTTACTAGAGCACTTTGTGTCTTTTTTCGTAAACCAGCATCTGTCTGGTTTACAAAACCAGTTCATGGTTTATTTTTTAGCCTCTCTATATCCTCTTCACAACTTTCCTAAATGTTTGATAACAGGAAATTTAGCAACCATATCTATTTATTGTAAAAAAAGGCATCAATCTACTTGTTACATTTTTAACTAGAAAAAAACCTTTTTTGTCTAATGTATTTTGTTAACCAGCCAATATTTTATCTATACAATGTGTTGCCTCCTACATTATGAACTTTTATTTTCACACAATTAAGTAACGTACAGTGGACAAGGTCAATAAACTGAATGCCAAAACTGTTGGCTTCGCTAATTACTTTTAGCTTTAAGTGTCTTGCTACAATGCCTTTAATAATAGCTAACAGCTTTCCTATGACAGCTGTTAAGTTAATTAGCCCAGTTTCCTGAGCAGTCATGTCAGCAGATATTTTGGAAGACGACTTAAGCAGACCAAAAGGATATGATTGTTGAATGCAATATCTCACATTGAACTGACCACATGGTAACAAAGATCACTGGCAGAATTGCAGATGTGGAAGGGATGATGCTACATTCCTGAGAGTAAGACAGGCATATGGCCAATGCAGCAATTGTCACTCTTCTGAACATTCAATAACGGAGGGAGGTGGAAAACATCTGACACTTGGTTTAAAAAGTCCACAGTAGTAAGATCACTGTATGGTGATAACATTTCACTGTGCCAAATAAATATCTTGTAGATAATTGATAGAAACTTGTTTTTTAAAAGCTCAGATGAACACACAAAAACAAATGATACATAAATTGTATATACAATTCTAAAAGAAAGACTGGAAAAAAAGATTAGAGCAGAAATAATTAAAAATAAAAATATGTGTTTCGGTGGAGAATAATAAAAACAATGGAATGGAACAAAGGAAGGACCAATTAGGGACAATCAGCTAGGCTGGCAGGATGAGGACAGATTATGGATAGTCAGTATGGCTTTGTGAATGGGAAAAAGTGTCTCACGAGTATGATTTAATCTTCTGAAGATCAACGAGGGCAGTGCAGGAGACGTTGAAAAGATGCACTTCAGCAAAGCCTTTGGCAAGCTGGTATGGAATGGTAGATTGTATGGGATCCAGGGAAAACTAGTCAATTAGATAAAGAATTGGCTTGAAGTAGGAGAAAAAATGGTGGCAGAGGTATTGTTTTTTTCCCTCCAGATTGGAGTCCTGTAACAAGTGGGATGTCACAGGGATTGGTGCTGGATTGACTGTTGTTTGTCATATATATTAATGATTTGGATGTGAATGGTGGTGACACGAGGAGAAAAATTTGATAGGGAACTTAGGCACAACTTTTCCCTGACATATGGTGGATCCAGTTGCCAAAGGAAGTGGTAGAACTGGGTTAATTACAACAATTAAAAGACATTTGGACTGGATAGGAAATGTTTGGAGGACTATGAACCAGACAAGATGGACAAGCTCGATTAGGCAACTTATCATCGTGGAGGAGTTGGGCTGAGGGCTAACGACAGTGCTATATAACTGTATGACTATGACTAAAAATAGTTCTTCTGAACAATTATTAAATGCCAGCAGCCAGGGGAATTTGTGTACCCTTGTACATTGAACAAAATTAATATGCAGACATGACATGCTATTTGTCGCTTTAATGCAGAGGGGAATCTCTTAGATTCCTCTTTCTAGTCTCTGGAATTTCCTCACAGCCCAGTACCCTAACATAAGGAACTAGTCTTGTGGCTCTTACTTGCAAAGCTTACCACAACAGCAAGACACAAGCTTACCACAACCCCCCCCCCCCCCCCCCCTCATAATGTTCGGGACACATGGCTTCATAGGTGTTTGTAATTACTTGGGTGTGTTTAATTGCCTCCTTCATGTAAGTATAAGAGAGCTCTCAGCACCTAGTCTTTCCTCCAGTCTTTCCATCACCTTTGGAAACCTTTATTGCTGTTCATCAACATGAGGACCAAAGATGTGCAAATTAAAGCCAAGGAAGCCATTATGAGACTGAGAAACAAGAATAAAACTGTTACAGACATCAGCCAAACCTTAGGCTTACCAAAATTAACTGTTTGGAACATCATTAAGAAGAAAGAGCACTGGCGAACTTACTAATCGCAAAGGGACTAGCAGGCCAAGGAAGACCTCCACAGCTGATGACAGATGAATTCTCTCTATAATAAAAGAAACATCCCCAAACACCTGTCCGGCTGACCAGATACACTCTTCAGGAGTCAGGTGTGGATTTGTCAATGACCACTGTCCGCAGAAGACTTCATGAACAGAAATACAGTGGCTACACTGCAAGATACAAACCACTGGTTAGCCACAAAAATAGGATTTCCAGGTTACAGTTTGCCAATATGTACTTAAAAGAGCAACCACAGTTCTGGAAAAAAGGTTGTGTGGACATACGAGATGAAGAATAACATATCAGAGTGATGGCAAGAGCAAAGTATGGAGGAGAGAAGGAACTGTCCAAGATCCAAAGCATACCACCTCATCCGTGAAACACGGTGGTGGGGGTGTTATGGCCTGGGCATGCATGGCTCCTGAAGATACTGGCTCACTTATCTTCATTGATGATACAACTGTTGATGGTAGTAGTATAATGAATTCTGAAGTGTATAGACACATCCTATCTGCTCAAGTTCAAACAAATGTCTCAAACTCATTGGCCTGTGGTTCATTCTACAGCAAGACAATGATCCCAAACATACTGCTAAAGTAACAAAGGAATTTTTCAAAGCTAAAAAAGGGTCAATTCTTGAGTGGCCAAGTCAATCACCCGATCTGAACCAAATTGAGCATGCCTTTTATATGCTGAAGAGAAACTGAAAGGGACTAGCCCCCAAAACAAGCATAAGCTAAAGATGGCTGCAATGCAGGCCTGGCAGAGCATCACCAGAGAAGACACCCAGCAACTGGTGATGTCCATGAATCGCAGACTCCAAGCAGTCATTGCATGCAAAGGATATGCAACAAAATACTAAACATAACTACTTTCATTTACATGACATTGCTGTGTCCCAAACATTATGGTGCCCTGAAATGGGGGGGGGGGGGGTCTATGTATAAACACTGCTGTAATTTCTACATGGTGAAACCAAAATGTATAAAAATTGCCTTTATTAAAATCTGACAATGTGCACTTGAACCACATGTGATTTTTTCTATTAGAAATCTCAAATTGTGGAATACAGAGGCAAATAAATAAATGGTGGGTCTTTGTCCAAAATATTATGGAGGGCACTGTAAGTATGACCGATCAACAATACATTACAGGAGTGTAGGTACTAAGTTGTGTGGAAACAGAATTCCAGTTACAAAATAAAAGTATTTTTTTCTTGCCTTCAATTGAATCCAACTTCCCATTGTCCCCATAGCATTTTACTTTTGACTACTTTGTCAAAACCCTTGCTGTATGTAATGTGATGCAGGTTACATCAAACATACAGCCTTCTTTGACACTTCTATCTATCCCCCCCCCAGCAAATAATAGTTTACATATTGACCACTTTGGTAGCTGCTTTGTTAAATCATTCATCTACAAATAAATAAGTTACCTTATTCTGTTCCAAAAATATCAATTAGATAAGATTGATCAAGATAAAAAAATTCAAATAAGCTGTCAAATGTCACCTGAGCACCCAGAATATTCAAGAATTATATCTGATCAACTCATACACCAATGTTTTAACTGCACAGCTTAGTCCAGTTGTGACTAAGCTGTGCAGACCAGTTGTTCTTCAAATGGAAATATTCCTGCAACAATTTATTGAGCAAAAATGTTCTACTAATGGACTGACACTAAATGGAATGCAAAATTCATGTAGATACAGGACAAGCTGAGGCTTACAGATTCTGATTCTGCAAAACTGGAACCTTATAGGTAGCGGATAGAATGCTCACCCATGCTGCTATACCAGGGGAGGAGAACAATAATGAATCCGAGCCATACACCAGGTGGGTGCATTTTAGGATTACGGAAGTACTGCATGAGCACATCATGGATTTGGAAAGATGTTATCAGAACCATCAAGAAAGAACAAACTGGGACGTTTCCCTAGAATAGACAAGGCTGACAGGATACCAATGGGAATGGATACAAAATAGAAGATATTGTTCCCACTTGTAAGACAGTAGTGGGACAGTTGACAACTAGGGGTCAAGGCAAACTATTCATTCAATGAAGAATTCATTTGCAAGACGTGCCTTTACTCAAACAACTGCGGAATACCGTACCACCATGACAGATTCTGCACATAACCAAAATGTACCTTTTAAAAGCCTCCTTTAAATACTTGAAGGAGAAAAAGGTTCTGTCATGAAAATTCAATTAGAATTTCTGAGAAAATCTCGGGATATCTTAGAAAATTAATTCCCCATTTGCACCACATGTAAAGTCCAGCATATTATGCTTGTGCATTCAATTATGCAACAATTCTCACGTATGGTACAAAGAGAGCCTGGCAAGACGCCACCTGCTTTGCTCAAAAAGGCAAGAATGTTGGCAAATGAGCCAAAGTAAAATCAAGTTGTTTGTTTTTGGAAATAAAGCTTTGAGAATATCTGAGTGGAATGGTAATTAAGGTTTTACCTCACACCTACAAGGACCAGAATTCAGTCCCTCAGGTGCAGTCTCTGCACCATGACATGTACTGACAGTGGTAGTAGGTTGCCTCCACAAGCTCCGTTTCCTTCCCACACTCTCATGTTATGCTGACTGGTAGGGTTAATTGGCTACTGTAAAAGGGGAAATAAAATGTGCAGGAGAGAATAAGTTGCTAGGGCATGTGGAAACAATGAAAAGGATTGGTACTAATGGGAATGTTCCCCTGGGAACAGAGGATCCAAAAACAGATTGGCTGCCTTCAGAGATCATTACAAGATAACATCTACACAAATTTATCACTATAAATTTCCAAAACTAAAAAAGACTATAAGCATCTCCACATTGCGATCAAGCTATTATACTATAATTAAATCATGCACTAGAGTTTTAACGCAGAACCTTTCCTGTTTGATGCAAATCTGGGCAATTAAGTTACACGAAATAATGCTGGAGATCAGAAAAAAGAAATACATTTTGTCAACAATATTTAACAGGTCCTGAGGATTACGGGAGAACAGAAATAAACCAATAGAATTCCAATCCTAAATTCACATCATGCTTGGGCATACATTTGGAAGAGCCAATAAAGCAAGTCACCACAAGAGCAACTGATGATGTTGGACAATACTCAGTTCGGAAGTCAGCAGCTCAATGGGGTCCTTCCAAACATTAATCTTTTGCACTTGACTAAAATAGGTATGGAATCAATTCCATGAATTACTGCTAAATTATCTGTATTGGGTAAATAAAAAATCTTTAGATTGTTTTGCTATCAAACAGTTATTACTGTCGGCACATCATGGAGGCCAGAACCAAGTCCTGGCTCCTGCTCTCCAAGTTTAGCTTTCAAGCTGCTTATCATTATCTCTGGTTTCAGGACCTGTTGACAGATCTTTGAACAAAAAAGACGAGGGCTAGGAACTACATACCCCATTTTCAAACCGCTCTGCAGATAGGTTTATTCCATTCCATCGGTTTAACTGATCCTGAGATTGACGCTCACCTACAAAGACAAAAAGATAAACTTTAAAATAAGCCGAGTTGTATATTCATGTTAAACCAAAGTGTGATCAAATATTTTTTAATTTTTATTTTAGCCACTAAGTACCAGAAGCTGCTTGTATAAAAGTTTTCCTTTTAATGATGTTACATTCATGTCATGAGTACAAGATCGCCAAATGTTTAAAATGTAAATAGGAGCAATAGGCCTGAAGTCTGCTCCAACAGTGAATAAGATCATAGCTCAGAGCATTACCTCTGTACCATCTTCTTGCCCTGCTCCCCAAAAATCTCAATGTTGTCCAATCAACCTTAAATATATTCAATAATTCGATCTCCATAGCTCAATGCTAAAAAGCATACGGGGGGGGAAAAAAAAGTCCACCTTGTCTGCTCTTAAATTGACAACCCATTATTCTGAAACATGCCCATAGTTCTAGATGGTCTATCCAAAGGGGGAACATTTCCTCAGAATCTTTGCTATACCAATGAGATCACCTCTGCATTCTAAGCTCCTGGTAAATATAGGCCCAATTTTCACTGTCAAGACAATCCTAGCAGAGATCCTAAGTGAATCTTGCCCGAAATGCAATTCACTTTTATGCTTCATCACATTTGTAATACCATCGTCGCTTTTGTCTTGCAAAATCACCATACTAACTTTGTGGTTCAGAAATGAGGATACCCAAGTGCTTTTGCAATGCAACATTCACGAGCCTCCATCCATTCCAATATCTATTTCGATAGTATCAACTTTATACTCCATCTGTGAAATTTCCATCCACTCACTTAACTATTAACAGACTGTCCTCAGTCTTTCACCCACCCCATGCCTCATCTTTGTCAGAATTAACTACTCAATATGATTGGTTCCTTTATCAATCCACATACCGGAGCCCCAAACAACGATCCTTGTGGCACGTATTCTACTATCATGACTCTTGGTCTATATATCTACTCTTTTGCCTCAAGTAGGCTTGAACACGAGACATATGAATATGAGTTGGCTCCACCAGAGTTAACATCTTAGAGCAGAATGGAGCACCAACAAAATTGCTGGATGAACAATCCTCTGGTCCAGTTCTTCAGATCTATATTTAAATGACATTGCATAATAGTTGGGGAAAATTAAAAAAAATAAAAAATCTATGTTTTATGTCGCAGTGTGATGAGACAAGTTCAAATATGAAATCCAAAATGGTATATTCCATCTCCTATATTCTGTGAAGATAAGCAAAATGCTCGAGTAACTCAGCAGGTCAGACAGCAGCTCTGCAGAAAAGGAAATAGTTTTGTGTCAGAACCCTTCCAGATCAGAAACGCATTTTGTATCTACATTTACAGAATGTTGGAGATGCAATATACAAGTGTACCGACTCAAAATGATCAATAATTGAAACAATTATAAAGGTACATGTTTAGAAAAGATTTAAAGGGGTAGGGGCAAATGAGATCTCAGATAGGAATCTTGGTCAGCATCACCAAGTTAGCCAAAGGGCCTATTTCTGTGCTATATTACTATGATCATCCAAATAAAGAGGTAAAAATCTGGATATTGTTAGAAACACAAAGACACAAAAATCCCAACAGAAGTGGAAATGAAGCTTTCAGAATGGCTGAAAACGGTCTAAGTTATTTCATTCAACTTTGTTCTATTCTGATCTCTGATATAGCAATGGGATGACATAGATGTCAGGCAGCATCTCTGGACAAAAGGAATAGGCTTTTGAGGTCTACATCCCATCAGGTTTTCACTTCAATCAACTTCAAGAAAGATGAACGGGCATGGCATTTCACGTCGATATTTGATCTATTTTACACCAATGTGTCGAACTATCTTGTAATAGAAAGTGTTTCTCTTGCTGCAATCACCAAAATCCCATGATACATCAAAAGTGTACATCCTAAAAAGTAACCACCATTGTGAAAACACCATTGTGAAACACCATGGAGATTAACTGAATGTAGACACAAAATGCCAGAGATTTATTTTAAAAACCAGAGTAAACAATAGACCAAATGAAACAAAAGGCTGTGCGTAATGGCCCTGTCTCGCGGTGCAAGTTGACCCACGAGTGACAGACTCGTGGTTGTGTACGAGATTCTAAGTTGATGTTCAAGTGTTTGAACCGAGTTCCCACGGGTATGGTAAGTTTGCCGTTTATTTATAATTTCTGCGATGTTCCAAGTTCGTCTCCAGAGTTACCAAGTTCCTCTCCCGTTTACTCTTGAGTTACCAAGTTCCTCTCCCGCTCAGGGCGTGTGTTGCTGCCACAGTCCGGGATTCGCATTTAAAGCACTCGGTTATTTTCAGCAGTTCAGGCGAGAAGTTTGGCAATATATTTGCATTCACCCGATTTGACTTTAAATTCCAACAGAGAAAAGAGGTTTTAGAGGACCTTGGAGGTGAGACGGAAAGGGGATTGAGATGCTGAGGTGGGGTGGGGGTAGATGGGGTTGGGAAGCGCTGAGGAAACTGACTGAAGAAGGTTGGGCGGGGAAGGAATGAGGGAAGGTCTAGGAGAGGTAGTTGAGGGAATGGGGTGGAAGGGAGGGCGAGGGGTGATGGGGAGGAGGGTAATAGGACAGGTTGGGGGGGGGGGGAGGAGGGATGGTGGAATTGGGAGAAGGCAAGGACTATGGGTGGGGAGGAGTGAGAGGGGGGCTGGGAACGGCGTTGGCGGTTGAGGAGAAGGAATGAGAGGAAGGGGTAGAGGAGTGGGCCTGGACTCAGCGGGAGGTCAGAAGAGGTGAAGAGGTGAAGAGTGAACTGGTCGAGATGAAAGAGCAGGTTGAGGGCTCAATGATCATTTTGTTCTTACAATTGAGGAAGTTATGACTAAATCTGAAGCACAAACCGTGTGCTTTGGAAAATCATTTCAATTCCGTCGGCATCAACCACGGAAGAAGAGTTTGAAGCTGTTTAAGGTGCAGGTTTAACTAAATACGTAAGCACCGCAGCATTGATTTCGCAGTAAGCATGGGTCAATATTGACCTTCGCTTCACGAGCAACTTTTCCCTTTGGAGGCCAAGGAGATTGCAGATGCTGGAGTCTGGGACAAAAGCAAACTGCAGGAAGAAACCAACGGCCAGGCAGCATCTGGGAAACGGGTAGTCAACCTTTAGGGTCCCGGCCCGAAACATCCGTGTACATTTTATGATTTCCCTCCAAAGATGCTAGTCTCCCATGGTTTGTTTGCACAACTCTCTCCCCTTTCTCTCCGACCACGGGGGGGGGGGGGGGGGGGGGGGGGGGGGGGGGGGGGGGGGGGGGGGGAACGATGAGATAGTTGAAAAGTTTAAATGGACCTTACCCCCACTTCATGCTTCTGTTGCGCATAATTCAGCAGCAAAACCTCTCTTCCCCTTTCCCAGCGACGCCCGATTCCTCGCACCCCCACAAGTTCACATCGACGAGGGAAGAATGAGCAGGGAGTCTGAAGAAGGGTCCCGACCCGAAACATCACCCATTCCTTAACATCACCCATTCCTTCTCTCCAGAGGCGCTGCCTGTCCCGCTGAGTTACTCCAGCATGTTTGTGTCTATCGTCGGTGTAAACCAGCATCTGCAGTTCCTTCCTACACACGGACAATGAAGTGCCTCGGCCAAATTGCACGTGTCCTCGGTCAAACCATACACACCAATAAGTACTGGGATTGTTTTAGTTTGGGCTCAGTATGGTGTGCGAAGCCTGGGCACACTGCCGGAAAAAGTAGCGATAAATGTGTGGAACTTTCACAAATAAGGGGTTAGATAGGTCTGGAGTGTGGTGTTAACCGTGGGACTGTGCCCTGCTGAGATAGACACAAAATGCTGGAGTAACTCAATGGGACAGGCAGCATCTCTGGAGAGAAGGAATGGGTGACGTTTCAGGTTGAGACCCTTCTTCACATCAGCTGAAGCAGATTTGTGTGTGTTGGACTTGATGGACTAAACCGCCCCACCTAACCCCAAGATCAAAAAGATGCTGACATATCCACTACATATATGTTATTTAATCCTCCGCCAGAACCGGTGCATTCAGTGGAGATTTTCTCGACGGAGGAGCGAGGATGATATTGAGAAATAAAGTGGCGGGAGAGGCTCCAAACAAAAAGAACAAAACAAATTCTGGTTTAAAAAGAGAATATGTCTGTTAAAAAAACCCCAGAGGAAATTAATTGTTTCTACTGAAGAGCTGAGTCATTCCATTATGAATCATTGATTCTCAATGTATGTTTATAAATTAGATAATTTGAAATGCTGCAGTTTTGAATGGTAAAGCCGGGCTTTGGCATCATTTCTAAAATCTAGGAGATGGATTTAAAACGAATATCGGACCTATTTATTTTCTCTTTCTTGCTTTTAGGTTTTGATGCGTTTATTTTGTCACCCAAGTAAATAGATACTGGTTATAAATATTTTAAAATATTGTAGTGGTTTAACACAATCTGTATGATTGGCATACTTTGCATTTAAAGGGCAGCCATTTAAATGTTGAGCTCATAGATGCATACTAATGCATGATATTCATGCAATTTAATATTGGATGTAACTAGGGTGTGTGGATTTTTATCCTGGAACAGTAGGATTCTCTGATGTGAAGGTAGTCTGGTTTGTGTTTCTTACACTTGAACATATCCGAAACTAAAGTATAGATAGACACAAAATGCTGGAGTAACTCGGCAGGACAGGCCGCATCTCTGGAGAGGAATGGGTGGCGTTTCGGGCAAGTCTGAAGAAGGGTCTCAACTCCATTCCTTCTCTCCAGAGATGCTGCCTGGTCTGCTGAGTTACTCCAGCATTTTGTGTCTATCTTTGGTTCAGTCTTTACTTGAGCGAACGAACAGATTAAAGAGTTCCCACGGTAGACTCACGAGTCACTAAGGTAAACGCACGGGCCACTACGTTATTACAACAAGTTTAAATGTTTCCATTTTTAACTTGAACAGTAAATTTGACTCGTGGAAAAAATCAAACAGGTTTGATTTTTTTCACGAGTTAACACGTTTCACGGATACCTGCCATTAGCGTCACGAGTCGATAAGTTGCTCGCGCGAGTTCCGACGTTCCCACTACGTTGATTGTACGTGATCACCACGAGTGAAAACTCGGGGTCACTCGTGGGCCAACTCGCACCGTGAGACATGGGTTTAACTCAGCAGGTGAGGTAGCATCTATGGAGAACAAGGATCGGTAATGTTTCATGTCAGGGCCCTTCCACAATAGACCAAACGATCTCTTGCCTGCTATAAAAGCAAAACATTCTCACAGGTGACTTTCATCTTTAAACCTCTCTATAACAGAGCCCTGAAACTTAAAAGGTTCAGCTCCCATTGTACACCTCATATTCACAGTTATAAAAAGTGTTCAGTTTTTACTTACTTTGTTCACTACTCTCATTGGGTGAATCCTCATGTCGTAGAAAGAATTTCACTTCCTCTCTGCGAGGCCCCCATTTCTGCAGATGTTCATACATCATATAATCAGAAGGAATAGCACGCTCTGTCACAGGAAAAAGAGAGCATTAGTCCCAAAGTACTGCAAAAACAAACTTGAGAATTGTATTTGGCCACAGCATGCATCTTTACCCTTTCCCTGGTACAATACAAGAGATCTAAATTACAGCCCAATAATTCAAGTGGCTCTGATGGCATCAATTGCCTGGAATTTTCTGAACCAGTGCCATTTAACCTGCAAACAGAAGTTTGGGATGCATCTGACAAGCAGGAATTTGAGAATTTGCTAGCCAAACATCACAACTATTTGTTTGCTGGACTCCTCCAGTGCTGAAGTACAACTTTTATTTTGTTGGGGAACATATTGGAACAGACCTGGCATATGAACAGCAAGCCTTTTCACTTCAATGAAGAAGAAAGGATGCAACGGGAAAAAACAAGATTTGGGCAATTTAGTTTTTGCACTTAGTAAACAAAATATTGTAGATCATTTATTAACTTTCAACCAAGTACTTTCATCACTTACCATGGTTCTTTGCTCTAATAAATGCAAAATAATTAAGCAGATTCTATAACTAAACAAAATGCTTAGTGCTGCTATGGAAAATAGCTTTTCACTATAGGTATTCAAGATTCAAATGATACTGTAGATATATGCAAATAGACTTCTACCAATAATATATTTATTCAAAGCATCCAGCACCAAGGAGTTAGTTCTGAAAAGTATTTTAACACCAACAATGAGGACATCCATCAAAATGTATTTTGGTATGGAATCAATTAACACAACTCCAAGCAAAAGGACTGGGTTGTCTAATGCAAGCTATTCATTAGAATGGCAAATCAGATTAAAGTACTGGATGTTTACCTCTCTCCAATCACACTGAATCATATCCCAAGCATGGTTCATTATCATTACAAATTGCAGCATACAGGTCATTTTGAAGCTAACTGGTTTAAACAATCTCTTGCTCACTCAAACCTTTAAGCCATTACATTTTCAAGCAGTTTTAAATATATGAATAGAGATATTCTACCAGATACAGGTAGTTCTCCTATAACGAGTTTCGATAATACAAATAGGATGAAACACAATCGATAAATTAGGAATACCATTTGGATGACACAGGACTAACTAGTTATAATGTGATTGAATTGAACTGAATAAATGTTATTCGCCAAGTATGTATACATAAAATGAATTTGCCTTGGTGCTTTGCTCGCAAGTAATAACATGATATACAGTAAACAATTAAGAATAAAACATAATAATTGAAACATGTGAAGAATGAAATAAAATACCAGAGCAAAAGGAGGCTACAGACTTTTGGTTGTTGAGTGGAGCTACTGCTCGTGGAAAATAAGCTGTTTTTATATCTGGCTGTGGCGGCTTTGACTGGGAACTAGAAAACCACCGAAGTTACTTAGAAAATCATCAAGCAATAAAATAAACATCAGGGGTTGGGGGGGTTCCACATTATTTCCCTGCAGTGATCAGACATTTGTCTCTTCAGAACACAGTTGCTACTTTCACTGGAGGCTATCTGAAATTGACACGCCATTGTTTCTATTGTATCTTGTGTAGTGTTACTCTATTAAATGATATGTATTTACATTAAATTTAGTAAGTTGCAGTAACAAATAAATTAGCTATTAAAAAACTATCAACTTTGAAAATCCTGCAGGGAAAAATAATTTTGTTATTACTTGCCTGAAGCTCTCTTGTACTTAATTCTCTTTTTCCCCCACTGAATATTATTCTTAGGAATGGAACTGTCGTGTTTAGGCACACTAGCATTTTATAAACAAAAATCAACATCCCTTCAATGAGGCATATACTTGCATCAAATGCACTGCAATAGAGTTTTACATCACATAAGACTATTCATATTTTTTATAGCCTATTTAAAAGTTCATTTTTGAAAAGACTGTAATATAAAAATGCTACTCCACAGATGGTTTGGGCCATTAGTGTTGAATACCACCTTGTTTAGTGCTTCAGACCAAGTATCTCTTCTTTGCAGATGGTTGTCTTAGTACAACAGTGCAGGAGAACGGAAGCTGTACAAGTTTAACATACAGAGTGAAGCAACGCATACAATCCCAAATTAGTGGCCAGAGAACTTGAAGCATGATGGGCATGTAGAGATTTCAGACAGTCAGCCTGCTCAAAGAGAGTCTGTTCTTTTTCCAGCCTGGATGTGATGGGAGGGGGGGGGAAATCAAACTGGGTCAAGTGCTATTTTTTCACTGTCTGGATCCTGCAGAGTAATGACGACTTACTTTTGAGGAAGCAGCTGGTTCCCAGTCAGAGCTACACGTTGCTACCATTATTAGTAGAAAAATAAATTTTACAAAGTATTATGTCGTTTAAGCCGACTTCCACTCATGATAAATTAGTACGCCTACTGAATTCGGCAAGTAAGTCCTATTAAAACTAATACTTTCCACCTCTTGTCTGGAATAAAAGTAATTTTTTGGTGCATATTGCTACATGGCTAATGCGTTATTCATTTTAATTTTTGCACTCATCCAGTTAGATGGTACAATTTTCATGACAATCCAGACTGTCTTTTGGGAAAGGATGAACAAAACCACTTGCTAAGGAATAACCAAGCCCAACTCTATGATACACTTAGTTCTTCTTTCGCCAAATAATATTTAATGGGAAGTGGGATAAATGACCTATTAATTCATCTAATAACCAGATCCACATTCTAACAATTCAGAGTAAAGATGTCCCAAGTTTTCCCCAAAATCAACCGTAGCTTTGGAACACCCACCTAGAAACATCACCCGTCAACCATAGCAAAACCTTCCATAATTGCAAATATTCCTTTCAAGGGCTAATTGCTACCCAAATGTATCACCCAACAGCCAGTAATTACATGGTTCATTGATGTCTACTATTTTCCATGTCACCTTTTGGTCTCATGCTCCAGAAGGTTTACAGTGCAAAGATTTAAGAAGCTTATTGGAGGTTATTGATCACTCAAGTTCTAAAAGGATTGAACAGGTGAATTGATTAAATCCTCTGTCTGTCAGTTGGTGATAGAGGTCTAATAATTTACGATAGACACAAAATGCTGGAGTAAGTCAGCGGGACAGGCAGCATCTCTGGAGAGAAGGAATGGGTGACGTTTCGGGATGAGGCCCTTCTTCAGACTGATGTCAGGGGAGTGGGGGGGGGTACAGAGATAAAATGTAGTAGGAGACTAAGACTGGTAGGAGAATTAGGAAGGGGTGGGGAGAACGAGTGCGAGAGAGAGCAAGGGCTACTTGAAGTTAGAGAAGTCAATGTTCATACCGCCGGAGTGTAAGCTATCCAAGCGAAATACGAGGTGCCATTCCTCCAATTTGCACTGGGCCTCACTCTGACAATGGAGGCCCAGGACTGAAAGGTCAGTGTGGGAATGGAGGGGGGGGGGGGTAAAGTGTTGAGCAACTGGGAGATCATGTAAATTTAGGCAGACTGAGCAGCGGTGTTCAGCAAAACGATCGCCGAGCCTGCACTTGCCGATATACAGGAGTCCACTCTCAGAACAGCGGATACAGTAGATGAGGTTGGAGGAGGTGCAAGTCAACCTCTGCCTCACCTGAAAAGAAAGCGGGGTCCTTGGGGGAGGTATAGGAACAGGTGTTGCATCTCCTGCAGTTGCTGGGGAAAGTACGAGTTGACCAGGGAATTGCGGAGGGATTGGTCTCTGTGGAAAGCAGAAAGTGGCGGAGATGGGAAGATGTAGCTAGTGGTGGGATCCCATTGGAGGTGGCGAAAATGTCGGAGGATTATGCGCTGTTTTATTTTAACGTTTTTTACAAGTTATAAGATAATTTACATATCTACAGTGAATCACCAAAGAAAAGGAGAGGATGGGGAAGGAAGGGGGCAAACATACAATAAAAAGGTATTGTTATACAGATAATATAATGGCATACAAGTGCAAAACATACCATTTCCTCGCCACACTTCAGCCAAGTGGCAACCAATCTCGCCTGGTTCTTTGCAAAATTCAACAACATCACGGCATGTTGTTTCAGGAGTTATGGGAACTTCCGTGAAACCCTGCTCATTGTTGCTCAAGTAAACAGTTAATATCATCTGCAAAACAAAAAAGGATCATTTTAAATATAAGATCTGTATTTACCTTTTCTGGTACCGTTTCTGAAAAATACCAAGCTAAAATTGAAAAAGTCACAACATATCAAAACAAATGTATATATTTTATCACATAAATGGGGCGTACCGCTATCAAATGTAGAGAAATACATTCAGCGTGCACCCATATACATGTCAAAAAAGTTGACAAACCAGTTCATATTGACACAATGCATTCCCTCTCTGATGCCATTGTATTCCCTCAAATAGAGCTGTGCTAATTTTAACTGGATGCACCTGGAAGAATAATGTCAAAAGTGTACGGCAAAAGACATTTCAGTATAATGGGAATGTCTCCCAGTAATTTTTTAAAATATAGGTATTAAAATCTGTAGGATAGCCAGCTCAGCAAGACCAGCAAATGCCATAAATGCTTACAAAATGTTTATACGGATATAACGAGGTCCACCAAAGGATTCCGTACATCAGCAAAGCAACTAAAAAGTTAACAATTGCACATTATTTTATGCGCACTGGAATGCTAATATTAGCAGCGACTTGCAAGAACAATGCTCTTCCTTATTATACACACCAAACAACAAAAAAATCAATTTAAATAAAAATACAGGCATAGGCTGGTTCTAGTCGAGTAGTTTGTAAAATATATTTCTTAAAATCAAAACATCTGATCCCAGTAACATTAGACAGCAGTATCAGTAAGTTTGGATTATCTTAAGCTTTCATTTATACAAACTACGTTAAAAAAATCAGTTTGAATGAATTTGATTCAATAAATGCTTAGATTAATTCCACCTCTCCCCCCTCTCTTTGTAATAAACCAAATTAAAAAGGAGTTAATAGAAGCCAATAGAACACTAAAGTTGGACTGTTTCTAAAATGGGTAGTTGAAGCCTAAAGTCAGTTTTACACCTATGTGGCAAGCTGACAACCTTCAAACTCTAATGTAGGGGAATAGAAAGTTGGGGAAAAAAAATGCTTTTGCCACTTCAGGTGTAATGTTGAAAATTGATGTTTACAAAAATATATTATTTACGACACTTTGGCTTTCAAGTGTGAGGGGACAAAAATACTGCATGTACCAGCATAACTTAAGACGGCATACTAATCAGGGAAAAACTCAACCAAATTGTACCGACATAATTAAAATGCACCACACACTTCAAAGACTGCACAAAATGAAGGATTCACCAGAACACAAACAATAACAGGACCACACACTGTTTAAAACTGTACTTTGCCAAACCACTAAGACTGCCAATAGTTGACAATGGTGATTAAAAAAAAAAAATTTAACTTCTGTTTGAAGGCATTTCAACGAGACAAAGCAAGCATTCATAAACTTCTAGGTAAAATTATAGTTGCTCAAAGAATTACTCAATACTTACACTTTATCTTGCCATGGCTAAAATTTCCCTTACATAAAAGAATTTATGTCCAATTTTCTTGTTCAGCCAAAATTTATCTCAACTTATACCCTGGAGCACTATTGCAAGAAAACAAGTCATGTGGTTTGCACTAACAACTCAAAAGGAAAAACCATGAAGGGAGGAAATGATAGAAGTGGATTGGAGGCGTGTTCCAAGAATAAAGCTCATACCTCTTTACCAAACTAAGATTTAATCAGTTTAACAGCCTATCAAATATTTGTCATACAAGAATCAACAAGCATGCTTTTGCATTCAGTACCGATAAGATGACCTGAATCTAAAGGCTTGTCAAGTTCACCCTATTCTGACATTCATTTTTTTTTTTTTTTTTTTTTTAATAAAAAGAAAGTCCTACATTTTTACTCGTAGCAAATTCTCTCATGTTAGGGTTTAACAAAAAATCCTGGTTTGGCAAAGTGGAGAATAAACATGTCCCACATTGTGTGCCAAGCTCCAATTCTACAACTTACATTAGGACTGGGAATTCCAAACACAAATTTAAAAAAAGATGCATTTTCACCTACTATAGAAGTTTAACTTGGGCTTTCATGTTGAAAAAATATGCAGTGTTTTGCTTGTCAATTGCATTTATAGAACACTGAGGGCAGTTACATATCCCAAAACATTTCTAAATTATACTATCAAATAAAATGAGGGTGCATTTGGGCAGATGATAAAACTTGGTCAAAGAAAATGGTTTTAAAGAGCTAAAGAGAAAAGGAGGGGTATTGAGTTTTTGAAAATATTGTGTTCGGTTGCCGAGATTAATTAGTTTGATAACTAACAAAGTCAGGGCAGCACGTTAGTACAGCCAGCCTATGAGCCAGAGCCTCTGGCTCAATCCCAACCTCTAATGATGACTGTGGCTTTCGAGCTGTTGGTGATGAGGAAAATGTAAAAAAAATTTGATTAACGTCAGACATGCAAAAAACTGGGTGGTTGATAGTCAGCGCAGACTCAGCTTGTCATCTTGTATGACTAAAATACGATGAATACAACTGACCAGATATCCTGGAAAGCCTCAAGAAATTATAGCTATGAACAGGTCAACAACCAAGAACAAGCTGTTACTCGTGTTGGCAGACACAGAGGTAGCAAGCATAGGGAATAGAACATGGGCAGAATTGGGATATGTTTAAATTAGAGTGTGGAAGATGGGAGGCTATGAATGTGGAATGTTACACTGCCTTCTTTTAAATTTTGTACTTTAAAAACGTTCCAAAACCATCATGTTCGTGACTGGTAAAAAGGTACTATTTGCAAAAGGCTTCTCCCCCACCCCATGTGTGGAGTGTTCTGGTGGCATTACAACAGTTACAAAAATGATCTGTTTATACACTAGGTATAGCTAATGAAATAAAATTATTTAAGGAGAATCTGCCTTCACAAAAGGAATGTTTCCATAAGTTGGAATCCTAGATTGCAGCCAGCAGTAATCAGTAACTTAAAATGAATGCAGTTTATTGTTCAACTGGCAAGAAATGTGCTCAGCACACAAATTACATACAAGTTACAGCACAAACGAGAAGATTCAAGAGAGTTTATTGTCATGTGTCCCAGACCTGGATGTTGCAGATTTCAAATCCTGTACCTTCTACCTGAAGGCAGTGGAGAGATGAATGTGTGGCCAAGATGGTGTGGGTCCTTGATGATGCTGCCAGCCTTTTTGAGGCAGCGACTGCGATAGATCCCCTCAATGGTAGAGAGTTCAGAGCTGATGATGGACTGGGCAGTGTTTACAACTTTTTGCAGTCTTTTCCACTCCTGGGTGCTCAAGTTGCCGAACCACGCCACGATGCAACCGGTCAGCATGCTCTCTAATGTGGACCTGTAGAAGTTCGAGAGAGTCCTCTTTGATATACAGACTCTCCATAATCTTCTCAGGAAGTATTATATTGTATTGACTTTATTGTCATTATCTCATAAGAGGCAACAAAATTGATTCTCCTTAGTCGTGCAACATAAAAATAAATAATAAATAAAAAATAAATAAAAATTTAAAAGGGGCAAACACAAAAGTCCACGACACATCACAACTCCACAGCGGCACCAGAGTTAAGGAAGGTACCATAGTCCCGCCAGCCTCCCCGCCGATCTTCCCAGCTGTTCACCCGTGATCGGGGCCTCCCGAGCAGCCGCAGTGGCCGCCATGGGCAGCCCGATGCTCAGGCCCTCTCGCCGGGAACGATGGAACCCTGATGGAGAACATCCTCAGCGGCCCGGACATCCAAGTCAGCCACCTTCCACCGGAGTCCACGGCTCCCAGGCCGAGCCGGCAGGAGTCGCAGGATTCCGCGATGTTGGTCAGCGCCGCCCGCGTTGGGAGCTCCGCGAACCACAGATCCACGATGTTGGTGCAGCAGGAGCTCTGGTCGGTCCCGGCAGTAAAGGCCGTGCCAATCTAGTAGGTAGGCCGCGTAGGGGGGCGAGGATGCGACTCGAATAATAGTCGCATCATCTCCAGTAAAGGGACTGAAGGACGGTATCCCCCTTACCGTACCCTCCTCCACTCACATAAAGACAAAAACCCCCCACAAAAAACGCACTTCAAACATAACAAAAGGATACTGGACTGAAGTAGGAGGCAGCTGCCAACAGCGCCACCGGATGTCTACAAATCAATGCTGCAAATCAGTAGAGGCGCTGATGTGCTTTCTTTATAATTGCATCAGCGTTCTGGGACCAGGAAAGATCTTCAGAGATATGCACGCCCAAGAATTTGAAGTTCTTGACCCTTTCCAGCATCGACCCATTGATATAAATGGGACTGTGGGTCCCCATCCTACGCCTTTCAAAGTTACAATCAGTTCCTTGGTTTTGCTGGTGTTGAGAGCCAGGTTATTGTGCTGGCACCATTTGGTCAATCGGTCGATCTCACTTCTATAGTCAGACTCGTCTCCATCAGTGATACGTCCCACAACAGTGGTGTCACCTGCGAACTTGATGGAGTTTGCACTATGACCGGCTATGCTGTCATGAGTATAGAGCGAGTACAGCAGGGGGGGGGAGAGCACGCAGCCTTGAGGTGCTCCCGTGCTGATTGTTATCGAGGCTGACACATTTCCACCAATACGAACTGTGGTCTGTGCATGAGGAAATCGAGGATCCAATTGCAGAGGGATGCGCAGAGACCCAGTTCTGAGAGCTTGGTAACCAGCTTGGAGGGGATGATTGTATTAAATGCCGAGCTGTAGTCAATGAACAACAGCCTGACATATGAGTTTTTGTTGTCCAAGTGGTCCAGAGCAGAGTGGAGAGCCAGCGAGATTGCATCCAGCATTGATCCGTTGTGGCGGTAAGCGAACTGCAGTAGGTCCAGGTTTTTGTCGAGGTACGAGTTGATTTGCGCCATGATCAGCCTCTCAAAGCATGACATCACCACAGACATTATCGCCGCTGGTCGATAGTCATTGAAGCATGTCGCCTTGCTCTTCTTGGGCACCGGTATTATTGATGTCCTTTTAAAGCAGGTCGGAACCTCAGACCTCAGAAGTGAGAGGTTGAAAATGTCTGTAAAAACTCCAGCCAATTGGTCCGCACAGGTTTTTAGAACACAGGTATACCATCAGGTCCAGGCGCTTTCCGAGGGATGAGCCCTCTGAAGGATTTTCTGACGTCGACCTCTGTGACTGTGACCGAAATACCATCACGGCGAATGGGGGCTCGGGAAGGCACATCAGTGTTCTCCCTGTCAAAGCGTGCGTAAAACATATTGAGCTCGTCAGGGAATGATGCTTCGCTGACATTTGAGTTGCCTCCTGATTTTGCCTTGTAGGAGACAATTGCATTCAGGCCCCGCCACAGCTGCCGAACATCTGTCTCATCCTATAGCTTGGAGCAGAGGTCCCTTTTGGCCTTTTTGATGGCCTTACCAAGGTCGTATCTGGACTTCTTGTAGAGAAGGTTAATTCTTAGTCACAATGTAGATTTGAAAAATATTCCAGGCAGTTAAAATTCCATCATCGATGTCAAATAAATACTATTATTTGTCCTTTAATTAAAAAAAAATAAAACAGAATAAATTGCACATTATCAGATTTCCTCCATTCTCTCTGCCACCAGAATGTTTTTTGTTGACGCAACACTATTTAAAATATGGTGTTCTGGGGATGTTCATAAGACGACTAAAGGCTACAATGAGTTTCTTGAACATTAACAGACCATAGTCAAGTTAAGTTTTAAGCAGATTTCCAGGTGACTTAACAAGCAAATACATCTCCAAATGAAGCATTTTCCACTTGAATTTCCGTACCTGCATGTAAACAGTGTTCCATGATGTACTGATGCTTGATAATGAAGTTGACCCTGAACCTATCGCCCAAAATTGAAATGTGAAAAAATCCTTGCGCTCATTAAAACAATAAAAATTAAGGAAATGAGCACCCAAGCAAAAGCAGATGTCTCTAATCAGGTGCGATGTGGGGTGGAAGATTGCAACCTTCACGTGGTCCGCCCTGTTTCCACTAATGCAATCAACTCGACGTGCACAAATGGAAGATCAAATAGAACAAGTTGTCCAACAACTTTAGTCTGTGCACGCCACACACAAGAAGAAGAAGGTGCAATGTTAGATCATCGACATTGTAAACTTACGGCTATAGCTAACAATAACACTGTAGTATTTGTGTATTCATGAATTTCACTTTCATTTCTGTCTTTTAAAACACAACTACTGTAGATTATTGCAATTTAAAAAGCACACCAATTAAATGTTAAATATACAGACATTTACAGGTACACAACTTTTTTGCTTTGGGGTGAATTTGGAACATACCAACTAACAAGGCAGGGAAGTAAGCCCTTTTCCATGCTATTGCAAAAGTACTTGCATCAGAATACACATCAAGTTTCCACAATGCTATGACAAATTACTGTTTGAATGGGGGGCAGTGATGATAACAGATTTTCTGACACAAATTGCTGATTTGCAGCAATTAAGGCATAATTCCATGGTCAATTTACTGGGAATACCAAAAGGACCTACTTTTCCGTAATACATTTCGATTTGGCTTTGAGAAGTAGGAGCACTTCAACAGTAATTTCCTATTTTCCTAATTTAACTGACATGTCAGGTCAATGTAGCTGAGAATTATTTTAATACAAGCTTTACTTATTTTTCCTGAAAAATGTGTTGATTTCTAAAATGCAAATCTCTTCCCATCCAATGAGAGCAAACTAATAAGAAAAATAAATGCTATTAACATAGAAACATAGAAATTAGGTGCAGGAGTAGGCCATTTGGCCCTTCGAGCCTGCACCGCCATTCAATATGATCATGGCTGATCATCCAACTCAGTATCCCGTACCTGCCTTCTCTCCATACCTGTTTCCACACTGTCTGACTATGGGTAGTTGAGGCCAGTTCATTGGCTATATTTAAGAGGGAGTTAGATGTGGCCCTTGTGGCTAAAGGGATCAGGGGGTATGGAGAGAAGGCAGGTACAGGATACCGAGTTGGATGAACAGCCATGATCATATTGAATGGCGGTGCAGGCTTGAAGGGCTGAATGGCCTACTCCTGCACCTATTTTCTATGTTTCTATGTAAAATATGATATGATGAGAAGATTAATAAAATGATCCAGGGCAGAAATTGTGTTTTCTAAATGTATTAGTCCTTTGAAGATTCATCTAATAGAGTACATAAAGTTGTGGTGTAAAGATTTTCACAATGATTCCCAATAGATGCTACAAAAAGGAACATCCAGGTGCGGAAAAGATTTCAAAACGTTGTGACCACTGCCCAGTCCATCACCGTCTCTGACCTCCATACCATCGAAGGGATCTATCGAAGGCAGCCAACATCAAAGATCCACTCCATCCTGGCCACACACTCATTTCACCATTGCCATCAGGAAGAAGGTACAGGAGCCTGAAAACTGTAACGTCCAGGTTCAGGAACAACTTCTTCCCTACAGCCATCAGGCTATTAAACACGACAACAAATAAGCTCTGAACTACAACAGACTATTATTATTGCACTATATATTTTATTTATTGAGTATGTGTGCATATATACACACTGAACTTTTTTTTTCTCCAGTTATGTACTACGTTTACATATTCTGTTGTGCTGCAGCAAGTAAGAATGTCATTGTCCTATCTGGGATATATGACAATAAAACACTCTTGAGATTCGATTACATGGAACATGGTGAAGACTTATTTTTTTAAATGTAGGCACAAATGTTCCATTTTACTCACTGGCTCCCTCCCCTTTCCCATCTGGTTCTGCCTTTTACCTGTCATTCACCTCTCCCCGAGGAGTTAATGTTATCAGATTCCAGCACCAATAGCCTTTGCTGTCCTGCTCATCACTTCCACCACACCCCTCCCCTCCACGGTATCTCCACCAATACCATCGGCTCTTTTTAGCCTCGATTTATCATCCACTTGCCAGTTTCTCTCAACTCTACACCTCCCCCTATCTGGCTATCTGACATTATCCTTCATTTATTGCCCCGTCTCATCACCCTCCCCACAGCAGGATTTCAACCAAAAAGGTCAACAATTCCTTCCCCCACCGACGCTGCTTGTCCTGCTGATTTCCTCCAGCTGGACACAAAATGCTGGAGTAACTCAGCAGGACAGGCAGCATTTCTGGAGAGAAGGAATGGGTGACGTTTTGGGTCAAGACCCTTCTTCTGACGAGTTCCTCCAGCTGATTGTTTGTTACAATGGCTTGTGCTACGTTATCATTGTACTTTCAATTCCAAATGACTTGTCCTCAGAGCTTCATTCCACAAATCCTCATGTCAATTAGTTCCGAGCTCCACACAATGGCACCTTTTCTTCCTTAGCCAGGGGTTTTGACTTCAGACTGTGGAAACTTTCTCCCATCCCCCAAATTCTCAATTTTCCTGATGCCTCCCTCTAGTCTCTTACTCTCTCTGCAACCATTCATTGCTTACTGCAAGATATTGACAATTCCCAAGTCAATCACTCACCTCTACCTTATCCCCCTCAAACTTCACAGAAAACCAGCCTCAACGTGGCCAGATAAAGACAGTTTAGTTCTTGTTCTTAAACTGATTTCTACCTTGCAAAGACTGATTAACTCTGACACTTCCTCATACATCTCTCTGGACTATTGGCTCACCACTGAACATCAGGCCACTGACCACCTTTCCTCCAACGTGTTCTCTCCACCCACTAAACATTACCCACTTCCTTCTTCTCAATATCCACAATCAGGACCATGTTGGTCGGTGTGGGCAGGTTGGGCCGGTGGGCCTGTTTCCACACTGTATAAAGTCACAGTCAGACAGTGTGGAAACAGGCCCTTCGGCCCGACTTGCCCACACTGACCAACATGTCCCATCTACACTGGTCCCACTTGCCTGTGTTTGGCCCATACCCCTGTAAACCTGAACTCTATAGCATACGGTCTTCCCCAGTATATAAAATGGGTTTGAAAGAGTCAAGGAGTTGTACCTCACAGGAATTGGCCCTTCAGCCCATCATGTCCTGGGATGGCAGGACTTCCATATGAAGACTGGATAGACTCGGCTTGTACTCGCTGGAATTTAGGAGATTGAGGGGGAATCTTATAGAGACTTACAAAATTCTTAAGGGGTTGGACAGGCTAGATGCAGAAAGATTGTTCCTGATGTTGGGGAACTCCAGAACAAGGGGTCACAGTTTAAGGATAAGGGGGAAGTCTTTTAGGACCGAAATTAGATCTTTTTTCACACAGAGAGTTGCGAGTCTGTGGAATTCTCTGCCACAGAAGGTAGTTGAGGCCAGTTCATTGGCTATATTTAAGAGGGAGTTAGATATGGCCCTTGTGGCTAAAGGGATCAGGGGGTATGGAGAGAAGGCAGGTACAGGATACCGAGTTGGATGATCAGCCATGATTATATTGAATGGCGGTGCAGGCTCAAAGGATCGAATGGCCTGCTCCTGCACCTATTTTTTATGATTCTAGGACTACCCTGATAACTTTACTGTTTTAGCCTTCACTCGTTCCATTTATTCTACCCTCTTAGCTAATTACTTCCCATTTATATCCTTGACATTCAATTGAAAATTCTATTAATTCCATTTTCAAAGTAAACCTTCCTCTCCCTTCATTGAGAATCAACATAAACTTGAGAAACGGCATCTTATTTTTCTACCTTGGCACAATTAAGTTTTTGAAATCTGTAAACAATTTCTGAGACAAATTAGAGGCTGAACGAGTCAGCTCTGAGGAAAGATCATCCACCTGAACTATTTATTATTTCTCTCTGCACAGATTCTGTTTGATCAGATTTATATTTCCCAGTAATAGCTATTTTCTGTTAGGTAACAGATATGTGCCAATGGATTACCTCCACTAGAATGAGTCCCCATTGTTTATAGTACAAATCTTCCCCAGGGTATGATAGGGTTCTGTCTCGTGACCTCTTCGTATTCCGAACTGTTTCCAAGTCAGTAAGATAGCTGCAAGCAGAGTTCCACTTGGCAGAGGATTCCCATAGCCTTGCAGTCGCAGGCATTCCACCAGCCCACCAAAACACCTGTTCACATGTGCAGGTTGTACATAAGTCTGTTCATAACCTTGAGGTGACATATCCTTTTATGGCACCTCAAATGAATGAATTGTAGAAATGTAAATACAGTTCACCCACTGGTTATTCTTTAACTACCCTGCTAGATCCATTTCTAAGGTCTAATAAATTGGTCAAACCTTTTTCAAAAAACAAGCAACTTTGCTTAAATTGTATTACCAGTTTCTAAAATTCTTACTTCCTTAATAGCATTCCAAATATTTAACCAGTGACGCACTGTCAGGTTAGATCTGGCATGGTGGAGTGGACAAGCTCCCCAGTGTAACTGAAGAAAAAAACTCAAGGCAAGTCCATGCTAGGCCGCTGTCCATGCAAGTCCATGCATAGCCAGCAAAATTGCCAGTGGAACTCAAGATTACTTATATAGGATTTCTGCATTGTGCCAGAGTCCCAAGCTTTCTGATTTGTGAGTAAAAGCCAGCAATTTAGTGTAGAATTTTCCCCCATTTCCTATAACTTCCATCCTAAAGAATTAGATAACTGGGATACATTGGAAAGCTTTGTTTTGTATGTTATCCAAAGAAATCAGACATACCATACTTAAATACAATCAAGTCAAACTGAAGTATGATAGGTGGAGCAAAGGGAAAGTGTGGAATATACTGCTTAGCATTGTAGCGCGTGTTACACTTCGACACCCTGTCCATTAAAGTGTTTGTCTAAATGTCTCTTAAATGCAGTGATAGGATCTAACTCCACCACTGCCTGTAAAAAATTATCTTCTCAAATCCCCTTTAAACCTCTTTTCTCTAACCTTGAACGTATGCCCTGTTGTTTTGATATCCACATCACTCACAAAAATAGGCAAGAAATTCCTCATCACTGACCAGCGAGGAGAAATAATTTAGTCTGTAGAATTGGTCAGAACTTGAGTGAACATTAGGTATTACTAATATTCTAGCTACCAACGAAATCTGCTATATAAATAAAAGACCGTCCATAACTTTCTCACATCACTTATCCATCCCCTTCACTTTAGTACAGGTTTATTGTAGTTACAAGTACTGAAATACAGTGAAAAGCTTTGTTTAGCCTGCTATCCAAACAGATCAGATATACTAAACAAAAATACATAGAAAAATAGGTGCAGGAGTAGGCCATTCAGACCTTCGAGGCTGCACCACCATTCAATATAATCATGGCTGATCATCCAACAGCATCCCGTACCTGCCTCTCTCCATACCCCCTGATCCCCTTAGCCACAAGGGCCACATCTAACTCCCTCTTAAATATATCCAATGAACTGGCCTCAACTACCTTCTGTGGCAGAGAATTCCAGAGATTCACCACTCTCTGTATGAAATATGTTTTTCTCATCTCGGTCCTAAAAGACTTCCCCCTTATCCTTAAACTGTGACCCCTTGTTCTGGACTTCCCCAACATCAGGAACAATTTTCCTGCATCTAGACTGTCCAACCCCTTAAGAATTTTGTAAGTTTCTACAAGATTCCCCCCTCAATCTTCTAAATTCTAGCGAGTACATGCCGAGTCTATCCAGTCTTTCTTCATATGAATCAGAAATCCCAGGAATCCGTCTGGTGAACCTTCTCTGTACTCCCTCTAATCAATTCAAGCTCAGGTACAATATATAAAGCAAAGGGGAAGATACAGAGTGCAGCAAATTATTCTCAGCATTGTAGCACATCAGCTCTATAGACAAAGTCCAATGTCAACAATATGGTAGAAGTAAATTGGACTGTACCCTAGCTTATGGAAGGACTGTTCAGAAGCCGGATACAAGAGGGGAAGAAGCTGTTCCCAAGTCTAGTGGTGTACACTTACAAGCTTCTGCCAGATGGCTGCTTTTCCAAGGCAGAGTGGTGTAGGCAGTCAAAGGTTGGAAGTCTGGTCTGTGTGATTGGGTGGGCTACATCTACAACTCTATGCAATTTCTCAGTCTTAGAGCTGTTTTAAAAACCAAGCTACGATGCAACCACATACACATGCTTTCTATGATATATCTGTAATGCGCTTTCATAGGTTATCATTTTTTTGACAAACTAGATTTCTAGAAGAATTGGACAAACTATTTTTGTATACAGATACCTTTGACAGACAGATTGGATCACAGACAAGGTGCTGTAATCAAAAACAATCTTCTAGAGAAACTCAGTAGGAGAGGCAAGCATCAATGGAAGTCAATCTTTGAGATGACAACATTGTATCAAGTCTGTACTAGCAGTTTATATATGTTTTGCTCTCAGGGACAGAAAACGTCAGCCATACGCAAACTATGCATCTTATCAGTCCCAAATAATAGTATCAATAAACCACATATTTCTACAAACAAAAAATCAATGAGAAAAAGGGACACAATGAATCTACATTAAAGTATACAAATAATAGAATCTCTTCACTACTTTTCCTAAATATAATGGAATAGTTCAGCATGTCCTCTGCCTACATTTTTTGTTGAAGTGATGGTACAGCCGTTTTAAATAGAAAATAAAATAAAATATTTTGTTTACTTGTTTTTTGCATACTAAAAGCACAAATTTAAAAAACTGGCTAGCAATTTAAAAAAAGTTAACATTTCATTTAAGACCCCATGCATGAAGGAAATTACTGATTTTCACAATCACAAGCAATTTTATTCAACTTGCTACATCAAAGAGAATTATAACTAGTGAATTTTACAATACTGTTCATATATTTCCACATTTCTGAGGGTAATCTAATATACCATAGAAATTACCATATAAATTAGAAACATAGAAAATAGGTGCAGGAGTAGGGCATTCGGCCCCTCGAGCATTCAATATGACCATGGCTGATCATCCAAAATCAGTACCCCGTTCTGGCCTTTTCCCCCATATCCTTTGATTCCCTTAGCCCTAAGAACTAAATCTAACTCTCTTGAAAACATCCAGTGAATTGGCCTCCATTGCCTTCTGTGGCAGAGAATTCCAGATTCACAACTCTCTGGGTGAAAAAGTTTTTACTCATCTCAGTCCTAAATGGCCTACCTCTTATTTTTAAACTGCGACCCCCTAATTCTGGACACCCCCAACATCGGGAACATTTTTCCTCCCTCTACCTTGACCAATCCTGTAAGAATTTTACATGTTTCTATATAAGATCCCCTCTCGTCCTTCCAAATTCCAGCAAATACAAGCCCATTCTTTCATCATTCGTCAGTCACGCCATCCCGGGAATTAACTTGGTGAACCTACGCTGCACTCCCTCAACGGTAATAATGTCCTTCCTCAAATTAGGGGACCAAAATTGCACACAATACTCCAGGTGCAGTCTCACCAGGGCCCTGGTGATAAATTATGATATAATGCTGACAATCCTCCCATTCTACTTTAGATGGATAATCAGAACCAGTCATTTTAGTCAAGATCATAACACAAAATGTTTTACAAATCCAGAATAAATCGAATTTACAATCCTTGCAATCAATAATTTCTACTTTTCCACTCCTAAAGTTTTAACTATCTGTAATAACCTTATATCAATTTCACAGTCCTTATTTCGAGTTGCCCAGTATTTTGTCCAACGTTTAACATCTTCAATATAAATCAAAGTTACGCAGAAACATTTTAGAAAATAAATTACAAGTACATTAATCATGGTTTCACTGAGAGCAGGCGATTGTGAATTTCTTTTAAACGTTTTTGAAATGAAAATTTAAGCAGTCATTTAACGATATCCAAATTACAGACATCAAGTGAAAACGAGTTCTCTATACTATTTATCCTAGTATTTTTGTTAGACACCGTGTCTTTGATCTCACCTCCGTGGGTGAGAGAATATTTTGGAAAAGGATTGTGAAGCTGCAATCATGTCTGCTCACGTTGGTAAACCCAAGCAGACAAATACTCACCGGCATCATTTTTCGGCGGTCTCAGTGAAATCCCACGATAGAAAAAAAAAATAATAATTTGCCGTGTTCCCTGGTCGACCTCAGCGGCCGCCAGCAGGTAGCTGGGTGTCGAGGGGTTGGTCTGCCTGGGACACGAGTCCAACTCCAGGCCGCTGCTGGCTTCACCCCAAGTGGAGGGGAAGGGGGCGGCGATTTAAAGAAGGGAAATGAAAGGCAGGTGCTCCAATCGACGAAAGTGGGTTAGCAGCCGTCGTTCGGACGAGGGGAAGCGCCTCTCACAGGCTCCTCTTCACGCTCTCGGTCGGTCGGTCGGTCGGTCGACGGCCACCGGGTTGCGCGCAGGCGCCCACACTCCCGAGCGATGCCCCTCACACTCGGCGGCGCCAGGCCCGCGCCCGGTCAGCTGACCTCCCCGGCTCGTCGCGTCATCGGCATTGGGCGGGCGGGCGGCCTGTGGGAGGGGGAGCGTCGCTCGCCGCTCCGGTGTCACACCGTCTCCCAGCCAGCACCGTGAGACAGGGCCATTAGGCTCTAGTGTCTTTGCACAGAATCGGATTATTGCCACACCCCGTCTTCTTCGCTGATTGCTGTGCGCTGGCGATGGTTTCGTTTTTATTTTAAAGACCAGACGCCGCCACGAGTTGCGCACCCGTGTGTCTGGAATGTGAAGCAATTGTCTCCCTGAGGGTTTGGAGGGCTGTGCAATGTAGAGGGAGGAGGTTGAGGGACAATTGCAATGCAGCATCTCGTCGTCACCGACTCCTTGACACGCAGCTCGCCATCTGCCGTCGGGAGCCACAAGGATCCTATTAGGTCACGCAGCACGCAAAAGGCTATTCAGCTCATCTTGTCCATGCTGACCAAGATGTCCCCATCTACACGCGCCCCAGTTTGGCCCATATCCCTCTAAATCTACCCTATTCATGTCGAGCACAATGAGATGGAGTAACTCAGCGAGTCAGACAGCATCTGCGGAGGGTAAGGGTAGTGGATATGGAACGAGGAGGTCGTTGAGGCAGGTACTATTACGACATTTAAAAGACATTTGGACAGGTACAAGGATCTTAAAGGTTTCGGGGAATGTGGGCCAAACACGGCATTGTGGGATTCGTGTAGATGAGGCATCTTGTTTGGCATCGGCAAGTTGGGCTGAACTGCCTGTTTCTGGGCCAGGACTGATGTGACGGTTTGTTAACATTCACACCACTTTTATTGGTATGGTATTCATGTTCGAGGAATTCTAGGTTTGGCAACAGCTTTGGTTTGGGCGGCACAGTGCTGCGGCGGTAGAGTACTGTAATAACTCATGAAAATGTTTCAACATGTTGAAAGATTTCCACAAGTCAAATATACTCTTGAAGGAAAGTTTTGATAATTTTAAACTCGTTGTAATACCGTAGTAGCCCGTGAGTTTACTGTAGTGACTCGTGAGTTTACCGTATTAACTCATGGGTACTCTCAACTCGGCAGCTGGACAGAGAGAAAAAAAGGCGAGTAAAAAAAAGGTTCGCCAAGTCTGCCTGTCAGGAATGATCCCCTGTTGCTGGAGACACCTGTGGGAATCTCACCTTGGCCTTTGGAATAGAGCGACCAACCAATATTTCCAGATTTCCAAGGGCAGGTCACTTCCCTTGTTTATGTGCCTTTCACATTACTGCTTCAGAGGTTTGATGCATTATGTGGGGCGGGGAGGGGGGGGGGGGGGGAGGAGAGTGAATGCATTCCTGTTTGAATAAGTGTAGGAAGGAACTGCAGATGGTAGTTTACACCTAAGACAGGCACAAAAAGCTGGAGTAGCTCAGCGGGTCATGTAGCATCGCTGAAAAAAAGTCTCGACCCGAAGCTTGTCTATTCCTTTTCTCCGGAACTGCCGTCTGACCCGCTGTGTTCATCTCTTGTTTGAATAAGATTATTTGAAAATGAAATGATCCACACCAACTCTTAAAACTAAATCGCCTTATGTGAAAAATAAAGCAATTGCAAAACTTTGCCAACACGAAGGGAATATCCTTTGGGGTCGTTCGCTACCATCCGCAGTCACGGTTAAAACAGTGCAGGATATGATAACGTGGCCAATGATACAGGTATGAAGTGAGATCCCCGAAATACATTCTGCCGAGCGATGAATAAACGGGTGAGAAATGTACTAACCGTCAGCTTATATATTGAAAAATCCCAAAACTCGGGTTCAGTGAGTTTAAAAAAGTACATTAGACAAGAAACCTTTACAAATAGCGAAGCTTTGCGTATGGCAGCGCACACACCTGGTGAAAATGTCCCAAAGGGCTGAAACAGGCCCTTAGGCCCACTAAGCCAGCCGTCAAACACTCATTTACCCCAATCTCATTTCTGCCCGCATTCACATCAATTTCCCACCTGAGCCCCATTCGACCACTCACCGACACATCGGGGGAAGGTGACTGTCCTTCCGGTGTTTTTGCCATTCATTTCTCTTCGAGTCATGGGTTCATACAATACAGCAGGCGTTGCAGGGAGCATTCATACAACAAAGCAGCATGCGGGGAGCCAAAGGGAGCACTTGGGGGAAACTCCATAAAATAGTACCGGAGGTTAGACTCGAACCCGCGTCCCTGGAGCAGTGACACACGCTGCTCAAGTGAACGTATAATGAAATGAATGAGGACAGACAATAATCAGATTAATTGAACTCATCAAAGGGCGTAGATTTAACGTGTGCAGTAGGCGGAATAATGGTCAGGAAGGCTATGGTTGGAATGGACACGGTGGGCGGAGGAGCCTGTTTCTGTGTTGTATGAACCCATGACTTGATGAGAAATGAGTGGCAAAAACACCTGAAGGATTGTGAGATAATGATCTTGGATGCCTTTTAATGGAAAGTCCACACATACAGATAGACAGCCAAGAAGAACTTCATATCTACACTCAGGTGGAATGGCAGATGGAGGAGATAGGAGTTGGGGAAAGAGGAAAAGCCCAAGAGAAATACAGGGAAAGGAATATTGGAAACGACAGATGCTGGAATCCTGAAACGCTTGTCAAAACATTTAAAAGGTATAAACACATAGCAAATAGGTGCTAGAGTAGGACATTCGGGCCTTTGGAGGGCTGTGCAATGTAGAGGGAGGAGGTTGAGGGACAATTGCAATGCAGCATCTCGTCGTCACCAACTCCTTGACACGCAGCTCGCCATCTGCCGTCGGGAGCCACAAGGATCCTATTAGGTCACACAGCACGCAAAAGGCTATTCAGCTCATCTTGTCCATGCTGACCAAGATGTCCCCATCTACACGCGCCCCAGTTTGGCCCATATCCCTCTAAATCTACCCTATTCATGTCGAGCACAATGAGATGGAGTAACTTAGCGAGTCAGATGGAATCTGCGGAGGGTAATAAGGGTAGTGGATATGGAACGAGGAGGTCGTTGAGGCAGGTACTATTACGACATTTAAAATACATTTGGACAGGTACAAGGATCTTAAAGGTTTCGGGGAATGTGGGCCAAACACGGAATTGTGGGATTCGTGTATATGAGGCATCTTGTTTGGCATCGGCAAGTTGGGCTGATGCCAAACTCCATAAAATAGTATAAACTCCATAAAATAGTACCGGAGGTTAGAATGGAACCCGGGTCCCTGGAGCAGTGACACACGCTGCTCAAGTGAACGTATAATGAAATGGATGAGGACAGACAATAATCAGATTAATTGAACTCATCAAAGGGCGTAGATTTAACGTGTGCAGCAGGTGGAATAGAGGGCATCTGATGATTTTTTTTAAATCAACCCAGTAAGTACTGTAGTCGTAATCTGAGAACGCGACGGAGGCAGGTTTACCAAGTATATGGGCCAGAACTCGAATAATAGTCAGGAAGGCTATGGTTGGAATGGACACGGTGGGCGGAGGAGCCTGTTTCTGTGTTGTATGAACCCATGACTCGATGAGAAATGAGTGGCAAAAACACTTGAAGGATTGTGAGATAATGATCTTGGATGCCTTTTAATGGAAGGTCCACACATACAGATAGACAGCCAAGAAGAACTTCATATCATACTCAGATGGACTGGCAGATGGAGGAGATAGGAGTTGGGGAAAGAGGAAAGGCCCAAGTGAAATACAGGGAAAGGGATATTGGAAAAGACAGATGCTGGAATCCTGAAACGCATGTCAAAACATTTAAAAGGTATAAACGCATAGCAAATAGTGCTAGAGTAGGACATTCGGCCCTTCGAGCCAGCATTGCCATTCAATATGATCATGGCTGATCTTCCAAAATCAGTACCCCGTTTCTGCTTTCTCCCCATGTCCCTCGGTTCAGTAACCCTAAGAAATTTAAACATGGGAGGCTTTTTATAGTGGAAGAAAAACTGCATTACATCATTTTTATCATGTGATGATTTTTCCACATGTCGGTAGTCGTTGGCTCAAGAGTAACTCGGGGGAGGAACTTGGTACATCGCAGAAATGAGAAGTAAACGTCAAACTTAGACATACACGTGGGAACTCATTGAAACTCGTGAACGTAAACTTGGAATCTCGCAGAAAACCACGAGTTTGATTTTTTTCTTTAGCTCGGGATAACTCGTTACAGCACCAGGGACCCATGTTCGATCCTAATTACGGGTGTCGTTTGTACGGTGTTTGCACATTCCCCCTTGACCACGTGGGTTTTCTCAGGGTGCCCTGGTTTCCACTCCAACTACCTACATGTTTGAAGATTAATTAATTGGCTTCTGTAAATTATCCCCATATGTAGGATAGTGCTAGTGTGCAGGGTGAATACTGGTCGGCACAGACTCAATAGGCCGAAAGGATTGTTTCCACACTGTATCTCCAGTAAAGAACTGTTCATAATTGTGGATATAGCTTAGTCCATCAAACAATCCACGCCATCCCCACCCCACATTTGATTGCATCTACACTCCATGCTACCTTGGGAATGCAGCCAATATAATCAAGGACACAAAATGCGTCACCTATTCTTTTTCTACAGTGATGCTGCCTGGCCCAATGACTTACTCCAACATTTTGTATCTTATCTTCGATATAAACTAGCATCTGCAGTTCCTTCCTACATATTAACTCATTGAAGTCCTTGCATTCTTTTCATCTGCATTTTCTTGAACTGTAAGCTATATTTTGCACTCTGGTATTTTTCTGTAGTACTCATACAATACTCATACTACGTCATCGGGTGGCGCCGTGCGCGGCAGTCTCGCCAGCAGCTTGTCCGTCCTTTCACCCTTTTGGTTATTTTTAGTCTGTCTTAAAGTATGTTTTTGGAGGTTTTTTAATGTGGGGGGGGGGGGGGGGGGGGGGGGGGGGGGGGGGGGGGGGGGGGGGGGGGGGGGGGGGGGGGGAAAGAGGGGAAAACCGTTTCCGAGTCACTACCTGGTCTAGGATGTGTCTTTTTTTCCGAGTCGCATCTTCGCCACCCCACCCCCTGCCTGACCCGCTGAGTTACTCCAGCACTTTGTGCCCTTCACAGATTAGGTCAAATTGGTTTATTTGAAAGGACTAGATAAAGCACACTTAACCAAACACTCCTCTGTCGTGCATACAAAATAAAGTGCTTGTAACAAAATGTTAGATTTTTATTTACAATAGCCACGTGCAGCTTTTGCTGTACTGGCATTTCTTAAGCTTTTGCTATAAATAGGATTAGGTGGAGGATAAACATTTCTTAAATAGCTGAACAATGTGAATAGCTGCATAAAATGAGAACACTCAAGTACTCCCACCCAAGATCTTGAAAACCAAAACCAAATATCTACGACTTGCCTCTACTTACTCCTGCAATTATGTGAGGAAATTAAAAATGATTGTCTAAGGAAAGCAGAAGTGAAGAAAGAAAATCTATAATGGCAGCAGAGTTCCTAATTTAAAACCTGAAGGGAGCAGGAGACAAGTACTCAAAACTAAAGAGGAACATAAATTATTTAAGATGCAGCAATAAGGATGGGAATTTTGATTTGGTATTTTACTAGAGAGATGGGACCAATAAACACAAGATAAATAATGGCATGAGTATATTTCAAACATTTAATTACATGTGCGCATTTTAAAACAATCTCGGAAAGGTCTAAGATTATTACAAATTCCTGACAGAAGCGTATAATGCTAGAGGACTAGCAGACTGCTCTATTTAAGGGAGAAGAAAGTTAACTTGGCTCAGAAATTATAAACCTAGTTAGCCTCAATGGCAAAAAAAGAAAGTTAAGGTAGACAGGATGTTTCCTCTCATATTTAGATCTTGGCAGCCATGATTCAGAATAATGAGTTGTCCATTTAAATCTGTGGTAAGGAATTTTTGCCAGAATACAGCCAAGAGTACGATAAACAAATTTATGGTCTTGGGGATTTGTGATTAAAGGAAAAAGATAGGAAAATTGAGCTGAGCACAACAGTAGATTAGCCATGATAATGAATTATAGAGCTGTTGGGGCCATATAGCCAATTCCTTTTGATGTGATTATTGATAATGGTCATTATGAATTACACATTCTGTTTGTCATATTTTAAAATCGATGGCAGGATTGGAGAGACTGCAGAGAAGATTTACAGAGGATAATATCAGAAAAGCAAGACAAGACAAAGATGAGAGAAAAAAAAGTTATACTTAGATTTAAAAGAAAAGAGTGTAACATCAGTGTTGGTATAGCTAGTTTCATGCCATGTATTCAATGTAATCTGATGTAGATGTGCATTTAAAAACAAATTGTATCTCTGAAGCAACATTTTATTACTTTCATTGTATAAACATGCATGGGGACATCACATTTGTACAAAACATGCTGTATTCTTCCAGATGATATTCCTTCTTCTGCAACTATTTCAATCAGTGATGGGCTTACAGGATTTCCCAGCATCTGGTTGTATCAATGTCCTTGACTGGAAGATTCTAAATGTGGCAAAGAAATATCAATACAACTTCTGTTACCATTTTATCTCAACAAAAATGAAGTCGTTTCGCCATATTGAAAATTGGGCAGGCAGAATTGGAAACAAAAATATTTATGACATGTTGAATCTTCTGTCATAGACATAGAAACATAGAAAATAGGTGCAGGAGTAGGCTATTCAGCCCTTCGAGCCCGCACCGCCATTCAATATGATCATGGCTGATCATTCAACTCGGTATCCTGTACCTGCCTTCTCTCCATACCCCCGATCCCTTTAGCCACAAGGGCCACATCTAACTCCCTCTTAAATACAGCCAATGAACTGGCCTCAACTACTTTCCGTGGCAGAGAATTCCACAGATTCACCACTCTCTGTATGAAAAAAAAAATTCTCATCTCGGTCCTAAATGACTTCCCCCTTACCCTTAAACTGTGACCCCTTGTTCTGGACTTCCCCAACATCGGGAACAATAAAGTCATTGGTGGACATTTGATTAACGTGCCTATCTTTCACCAGCAAGGAAATAAAATATTTCTTCATTTCATCCTATGGTTTCTAATTTATATGCACAGTTCAATATTAAGTCACGAACACAGTTCAATATTTAGGAACGAGCAACATTAATAAAGGTGAGGAATAGCCCCAAAACGATTAAAGCACTTTGATGCAGAAATGAGAAAACTCACTCCTCCCCCACACTAATATTGACTCATATTTGGTACAAAGAGAACATTAAATATTTTTTAGAATACTTTGCAATGCTCTATGCAAAACTACATTGGACATTCACTATTATTAATTTGCCTCTTGGTTCCTAGTTACTAACACCATTAATAATTTGCTTTGATAAAACAGTCCCCGTCGCCCTTGAAAACAAGTACTATTTCACTGGATTGTGATGCTACGCATGATCCAGGCAGCTTTTCCAACTGCTAAACTACTTTGCAAAGCTCTGAATTATTTCTACACGTTTCCATTTTTTAAACATTAATTCCATTTTTGCACTCTTAACAAATCTAATGTTTCTTGATAGATAAATGCAAGCTGGTGCCTCTGCAAATTAAATGAATTTAGAAATATAAATGGTTGTGTAAAAAAACTGATTTCACAACTTATCCGGGAAGATCCATAAAGACATTGTTGAATTATTCATTTCATAGGATTAAAGTTATTTCCACATCATCTTCACATTCTCAATGTGCCAAGGGGTTTCAAAGCTAATTAATTATGCTAGAAATGACATGACATGTGGACAAATGTGACAGTCAGAGTAGCAGAGCATGGAATTATTGCTGGTTGTTTCTATTCACCCTCCAATGTGGGGAATGTTTATTAATCCATTAACAATCCATTATGATAGGGGGCAAAAAAGACAGGAAAATGCAAGATATCAGTGCGTTAAACAGCATCTTCAGAGGCAAAAGTATGTGTTGACTGCTATTGAGACTCTGCATGAGGAGGGAAGAGGAAATATTGTCAAATTCAAGAGGCAGAGGTGGGAAGATGATAGATTAATTCGGATGATTTGGGGAAGGGGTGTGGAGGGAAATGAAAAAGGTGAATAAAGGGAGAAGAAATCTAGGTGGAAAAGGTGAGTGCATGTGGGATATGTACATACCATCAAAATATAAGCTGTCCAAGTGGAAGAACGTCATCTCATCTAATTTGTGATAGGCCTCACCTTAGTCGTATGGTGACTCCAGATGGGAAGGAGATTGATGCAAAACAAAATACTACACATGCTTGTAATCTGAAGCATACGGAAAATGCTGGAGTAAGAGAACGAGCAGTATCCACAAATAAATAAATAGTTTGTATTGCAGGGTAATAAACCATCAGTAATGTTGGGGAGACAGGTTCGCTTCCCATGGATGATAGAAAATCAGTTCTGTTTTTGCAAAAGTCCAGCAGGTTTCATGATCAATACCTAACATTCTTTATTGAATTCAGAACCACAACAAACCAGTTGGAGATTTCAATTCAAAAGTTCCAGTTGCTAATCGAATAGGTTTGAAAGTTAATTGGCTTTGGTAAAAATATAAATTATTATCCCATGTGCCATGTACAGGGTAGACGAAAATGCTGGAGAAACTCAGCGGGTGAGGCAGCATTTATGGAGCGAAGGAGTATGTGACGTTTCGGGTCAAGACTCTTCTTCAGACTATACAGGGTAATCGCTGATGGGTGCGGACTCAGTGGGCTGAAGGGCCTGTTGCCATGCTGTATCTCTAAAGTCCAAAGAATATTTTAACCATACAATGAAGTGCTGTCACTGGAGCAAGTGAGCTACCAAATATTTCTAACAGCAATTAAGGATCTTATATAACACCTTCAGAGTCTCAGCTTAAACTGTCGTTCAAAGGAAGCGTCTAAAATATTAGCCTATTTTGCATGCTCAAATTCCACAAGGGATTTCTTCAGATTTACTGTCCTGCCACAAGCACTAATGCATAAGGCAAACATGCTGAAGGGGTAAAGATAATGATTAAAAACCAATTAATGAAACTGAATTATAGTGCACCCATTTTACTATTTGGGTAAAAATATCCAACTACACAGTAATTACTACCAAGGTTCATAAGTTCATGCCCCCACACAACATAGGTGAAGACAAAAAACTCATTGCAGTTCTGATGACAAATCCTCTTGTGCTACCAGTAGATAAAATGAGCTTCAGCCCACATGGTTCCACATCTGCTAAGGCCAAAAAAAGCAAAAGGGTTGCTCTGACATGCTAAATTGGTGCCCTGTAATTATTCCTCACATCTCCTCCCCTGCCCCCCCCTGCTCCCCGCTCCCCCCCCCCCCCCCCCCTTACAACCACCCCACCCTTAGGTTCCTATTAGAAAGGTTCTTAAGGACTTCTAAAGTCCTTTTAGGTTCCTATAAAAGAAAAAGGAAAAAAGGAAGAAACAAAACCCCCCTAAACTAAAGACAAAAAAACCAAAAAAGCAAAACAGAATCTGAACTGAGAATTTCAACAGTTTAAGTCTGTTTGTCGTCAAGTCCGTTCCACCATATAGAGGTAAAATAGTTTTTATAACGGTTAGAGAGGGAGCAATTTATGTTGTGTGAAAGTGTTGAATAAATGTTCCCAAGTCTTATCAAATTTAACCAAGGGTTCAACAATGTCACTCCTGATTTTTTCTAAATTTAAACATGATATGGTTTCAGAGTACCAATGGAGTGTGGTCGGAGGGGTTGGAGTCTTTCCATTTAAATAAAATAGATCTTCTGGCGATTAATGTGGTAAAAGCAATCAACCGATGGGCGGAGCGGGTCAAATGAGTAGAATCTAACATTGGCAGCCCACAAATTGCAGTAATAGGATGAAGTTGTAAATCAATACCTAAGACTGCAGAAATTGTATCAAAAATGTATTTCCAATATTGTTCCAAAAGTGGGCAGGACTAAAACATATGGGTCAGTGAGGCCACTTCAGAGTTTGATTTATATGACCATAAAAACGAGCTAACTTATCTTTTGACATATGAACTCTGTTAACCACCTTGAATTGTATCAGAGCGTGTCTTGCACACATTGAAGAGGTATTGACTAATTGAGGAATCCACTCCCATTTCTCTATAGAGAAATTTGGAGTTCTCTTTCCCAGTCATTCTTAATTTTATCAAATATATCTAGTTGTAATTTCAAAATCAACTCATAAATAGTCGTTATTAATCCTTTCTGATAAGGGTTCAAATGTTAAAAAAATTCCAACATTTCGGTTTGATGTGGTAGCGGAAAAAAGGATAGCGTAGCCTTCAGAAAATGCCCAATTTGTAAATATCTAAAAAAATGTGAATTAGGTAAATTATATTTATTGGAGAGTTGTTCGAAAGACATAAAACAACCATCCAAAAACAAATCACGAAAAGCTACTAATCCCTTCGTCTTCCATAACAGAAAGGCTTGATCAGTACGAGAAGGTTAGAAGAGTCCAAAAAACCTACGAAATTGAAACCATATTCGAAACGTATGTCTTATTATTGGGTTAGTCGTATATTTATTCAATCTCGTAATTATAAAAGGTAACGAGGCCCCTAGAATAGAAGCCAATGAAAGCCCTTGTAAGGAATCACGTTCAAGATTTATCCATCCTGGGCATTGGGTATCTTCGAAATCTTTTGTCCAAAATGTTAGATAATGAACATTGACTGTCCAATAGTAGAATCTAAGGTTCGGCAATGCCAAACCACCATCTTTTTTTGATTTCTGTAAGTATTTTTTTTACTTAATCTTGGATTTTTATTCAGCCATATATATGAAGACATTTTAGAATCAATAATATCAAAGAAAGATTTGGCAATAAAAATTGGTATCGTCTGAAATAAATACAGAAATTTAGGTAAAATGAACATTTTAATAGCATTGATTTGGCCGATTAAAGATAAGGACATTGGTGACCATTTACTAAACTGTTGTTTAATATGGTCAATTAAAGGCATAAAATTAGCTTTAAATAAATCCTTGTGTTTCTTGGTGATCTTAATACCTAGATAAGTAAAACTTTTGGTGGTCAATCTAAGTGGAAACTGTCCATAATTCGAAACTAGATTATTTAATGGCAAAAAGCTCACTCTTACCAAGATTTAGTTTATAACCAGATAAACTACTAAATTGATTAAGTATTACTACTATTTCTGGAATAGATTTCTCAGGGTTAGAAATGAATAATAACACATCATCTGCATAAAGAGATAGCTTATGTGTCTTATTCCCACAGACAACACCAAAAATATTAGGGGATTCCCTAATAGCGGTGGCCAAAGGTTCCAAAGCAATATCAAACAGTAAAGGACAGCCCTGTCTAGTACCTCGAAAGAGCCTGAAAAAAGGGGAGTAATTCCG
Organism: Okamejei kenojei; assembly: GCA_035221665.1. NCBI lineage: Eukaryota > Metazoa > Chordata > Chondrichthyes > Rajiformes > Rajidae > Okamejei > Okamejei kenojei. Next base: position 51,026,729 of record CM069139.1, read on the forward strand.
CTTCTATGACTTGTGAACTCATCTAGATTAAACTGCATTTGCCATGCCTCAACTCACTTGCCCAGTTGATCAGCACACTGTTGTAATTCTTGATAACTTTCTTCACCGTCAACGATACTACTTATTGTAGTGACATCTATAAACTTACTTGTCATGCCTTGTACATGCTGATTCAAATTATTGACAAACAATGAGCCCAGCACCACCCCGAGGTATACCACTGATCAACTGCACAAAGCTTAAAGGTTTGTTTGTCACACTCTTTCTATAATCGCCGCTTCCAAAAGAACTGACACTGACCTTTTTGGCGACTAGTTTTTTCCCTTCCATAAATGTAAGGCTCTAGTGCTACTACAGGACCAGTGACAAGGTCAAGGAAGTAGTACTTACAATAACACTAAATAATTACACATACTCAATATCTAAATTGTAAAGATTAATGGAGTCAATTGTATAGAACTACATGTTTGATTTAGGATAGGCAAGGTTTAAAATAGATTATGAATACTTACTGTCTTTTACTGCCTTTTTACCTGCAAAACATAAATAACCATTTAGCATTATACAAGTGAAGCACCTAAAATTAAACTGGAAATCATGGCTAATTCTACTATTAAACTGGAAAATAGTCAATAATCTACCTTCAATTAAAAACAGTACCTTAATGTTTCCCAAACCAATATAGTCAAGAAAGTGAAACAAAAACAGAAAATGCTGGAGATACTAGGCAGGCCAGGCCACGTAGATGCATAGAGAAACAAAGTAGATTTGTTTCAAGTTTAAGAGCCAGCATTAGAATTTTTTGGTTTACACTTTATGTCTGTAAGTACTTTCTTGCTGCGCAGAACAGATAGGAACATCATATGGGGGGTCATAAGAGCGGCAAGGGTGTGGTATAAATGTGCTAATACTATTGAGTATGACATTAGATATATTGAATGTATAGACAGTAACAATGTATTAAAGAGATTTTGCATGTATTTTGTTTCGAATAGATTTTTATGATGAATAAATTTTGTTTTGATATAAAGAATGGATATTGGTTGCAATTAACCTTGTTCAAACATTTCATGTAATAAATAGTGCAATTTCAAACCATTTATGTGTGCAAACAAACTCCAACTCTACATGATGGCCCAATTAAACAGAAGGCATTATTTTACAATTATTTTATCCAGCTATCACCTTAATCAATAGGTATTGCACTGGGATTTGACCTCCATCGCAAGCAATGGTGAACCCTGAACAGAATCCGCACCCTCCATGCAAGAACAGCCCATCACCTACATACGTGGGGGATGACAGACAGCCCTGCTTGTGACTGTGGACATTCAGACCGTACCACACATCATGAATGACTGCTCACTGGGGCTTTTCCCTTATGGCATCAAAGCCATCCATCCAGTAACTGATGCTGTCCTGGCCTTGGATGTCTACAACTTTAGGTTGTGCACGCCATACGCAAGAAGAAGAAGAAGAAGCTCTCTACCACCTTTGTGGTTATAGGATCAACTACATTTTTAAAAAGTTCTCCAATATGTCTTCAAGGATTTTTAAAACATCTCTCAGGCCACTTACCTCCATATGATATCTTGTAAAATAAGATAGAGGTGATAGCTAAACTAGGCCATAGTTCCCTGTAAGCTATGGCATAAGGTTTCATTTTAAACCACCACTCCGCAACAGCACGACCAGCCATTATCTGCGGGTTGAAACAGAGAATTAATATGGATGTGGCAAGGATGGACGGCAAAAGGATACAAAGTGCTGGATTAACAGCGAGTCAGGCAGTATCTTTGGAGAACATGGATAGGTGGCATTTCGGGTCAGGACCCTTCTTCAGGAATCCTCAATGCCTCACCTTAACCATGGATGTCCATTCCCTTTATGCCGCCATCTCCACACCAGTAAATACCCTTGACCATGACCCCACAGACAAACACCAGGCTATCAGTTCCCATGTTGTTTCTGATCTCATAGCCCCTGGTGATCTCCCTAAAACAGCCTTCAAACATATAGTCCCCAACCCCGCACTGCCTGCTTCAGCAGTTCAAGGATGGCAAATGTCATCATGACATCAGTGCAGAGCAATTAGTTTAGTTTAGAGATGTAACATGGAAACAGGCCCTTCGGCCCACCGTGTCTATGCTGACCAACAATCGTCTGTTCACATTATTTCTATGTTATCCCACTTTCACATCCACTCCCTACACATTCAAGGAAATTTACAGAGGCCAATTAACCGATAAACCCAATGTAATAAAAAGGAGGCTGCACACTTTTGTCTGTTGAGTTGAGCTACTGCTCGTGGAAAAAAGCAGTTTTTATGTCTGGCTATGGTGGCTTTATTCCAAGAGCAGTAGCTCAACTCAACAGCCAAAAGTGTGTAGCCTCCTTTTGCTCTGGTATTTTATTTCATTCTTCACATGTTTCAATTATAATGTTTTATTTGTAATTGTCTACTGTATATCGTGTTGTTACTTGCGAGCAAAGCACCAAGGCAAATTCATTGTATGTATACATATTTTGCTAATAAAATGTATTCAATTCAATTAAAAATGCTGGAATAACTCTTCGAGTCAGGCAGCTTCCTCAAAGGAAATAGATAAACTACTCCTTAAACATTAGGTAACATTTACTGAAGCCAATTAACTAACAAAACACATGTCATTGGAAAGTGGGAGGACACCACTGGCGCAAATCCGCCAACTGTGCCGTCGTGATTTGTTCCATGAAATAGTTAAAAATCGACAAAATCTACTCAATCAGGCTTTGAAATACCTGACTTACTGCAATTCAAACATAAGGTATAAAAACTAATTCATGGAAGTTTACAACTCATATGGAAAGGACTCTGCCCACCGAGCCACTACTCCGTGGCATACCAACATTAAATGAAAGCCACTCGTAAAATGTGGCTTTACCACAAGTAGAAAGACCCAATACAGCACCAATGCAACGTCCGCCGACAGTTGATAGCAATGCTCGTCTGGGGCACACGGCGCCCAATGTAGCCCAGGACGGGGATCACAACACCAATACAGCGCCCGCCTGCAGTAGCTAGCTACCCTCGGGGCTGGAGTCACAGCGCCAATGTAGTGCCTGTCTGCAATTGATAACAGCCTGGAGGTCACAACACCAATGCAGTGCCCACCTGCAGTTCCGAGCCATCCTCCGGAGGGAGGGGGGGTGGGGGTCACGGCGCCAATACAGCGCCCACATGTAATGAACGGTCTGGTTCTAGTGACTCTAGGGCCAGGGGATGGGAGTCACAACATCAATGCAGCGCCCGCCTACAGTTGCTAGCAATTATCGGGCCTGCGGTCACAGCACTAGGCCCAAGCGCCCGGACCAGGAGCAGTCGGCTCCACTCGCAAACTCGCTCGCAAAGGACAGGCAAACTACTCGCTATCCAAATGCCAGCGCGCGAATCCATTCCCCGGTCGATTGCACGTATCAAACCACCACCGACATCAGGCTCCTGAGCTTTACCTTGTCGCGGCTTCACTTCGCTTCCACTCCAAGGAAGGTCACTGGTGAAGGCCGGTCGAAGATCCCAGCTCGCCACCGCCCGCGACAGCGCCTCTGGCCGGCGGGAGGTTGGGGAGAAATGTGATTTCTTAACGCAGAAATAAGGAACTGCAGATGATCGCAAATACATAAAAAGACACATAGCGCTCGAGTCACTGCCGGTCTGGCAGCATCTCTGGAGAACATGGAAAGATTATCAATCCTGATTTAGTTTATTGTCCTCCTCACATGCAGAGAGATACAGTGTGTGCTATCCAGTCAATAGGGGTGCCGGTGGTGCAGCGCGGTCAGTGACTCTGGGTGGGCGGAGGGTCTACTGTGCCTAACTCTGCTGCAGCTGACGGGGACGCTGCTGGGCTGTCGTCCCTGTGTGTCCGCTGCAGAGGGAGACGGGGCGGAGAGCGGCCGGACAGCACTGACCCCGGGGGATGCGCTCCTTTGGCCGCTTACACCTTGCTCGTGTTCAGAGCAAAGATACTAGAGCATTTGGTACAGAGCGCTCAGTCACCCTCCACAATTATTTACAGCGCAAAAATTGATAATTTCGGCGTTTTTTAAACGCGTAAAAAAGTACACGATTCGTGTGTTAACAGTTTATGCGGGAGGCTGCCATGTCCTCCAGACGGATTGAGCGGCTCCGTGCGTCACGCCCTTTGACCCGATGACCTATAGGGAGGTTGCACGGCAGTCGGGTCACGACCCATGACCCATACTGTTAAAACCCGCCGAAATGGTCAATTTTTGCGCTGTAAATAACGGGATAAACGAGAGAGACATTTATCCTCCTTCAGAATTCCAAAAGTGAGGAGGAATGACGGTAGAATGAAGCGAGAGCTGAAGGGACATTGGCGAACATTGGCCATTTGCTCACTGCATTGCTCACTGCTTGGCGGACATTGGCCATGCAGATATCGAAATTGAAAATATAGGGAATTATCGCGTTTGCTCACTGTATTTCATCGACAGCAAGGCATTATTTTGTTTTTTCTTGATTCCTTTGGTATCTAAAAAGTCTCAGAAGTGATAAATCTGGCTGTAAAATCGCCCATGGTTCTGAGATGGGGTTTTTCCATGCAAAAGAAAACGCTTCTGAAGCTAAATTTATAATTAAAAAAATCTCCAGACTTACGAGTGGTGTGTGGAAAAGTCTTCTATCATTATGCTATTGAGATGTATATTTTGGCAAATAATAGTGTCCTGACAGCTTAAACACCAACTCCCTTTCAATAGGATATTGTCAATTTGTTGAGGTTGATTATGTCCAATTAACAGCTAACAAATATGCCATTCCTTGGCTTGCAGCTGAGTAAAATGTAATTCAAAACCCACGTATGGTTTGCGATTTTTTTTTTTATGATAAATTTTGCTTCAGAGGCTTTTTCTTTTTGTATGTAAAAACCCACTTGAGAATCATGGGCGATTTAAAAATTTTACAGCCAGATTTATCACTTCTGAAACTTTTTAGATGCCAAAGGAATCAAGAAAAAACACAAATAATGCCTTGCTGTCGATGAAATACAGTGAACAAACGCGATAATTCCCTATATTTTCAATTTCGATATCTGCACGGCCAATGACCGCCAAGCACTTTAGCTGTTGTTGTCCCGCCCTCGCTTCTCTTTACCTTCATTTCGCTTCACGTTTGGAATTCTGAAGTTGGGTACATGGCTCTCACACTTACCCTGACTTCCACAATTTTTTACAGCGCAAAAATTCACAATTCTGGCGGTTTTTAACAGGTAGGAAAGTACGCGTTTCGTATATTAACAACATATACCGGAAGCTGCGATGTCCTCCAGATGGATTGAGGGCTCCATGCGTCATGCCCTATGACCTGGTGACCTTATGTGCAAAACCCCCAAACATGAATACAATCATGCTATCCACATATTTAAATGAGAAAGTGTACAACATTTCAAGTTCAAGTGAGGTTATTGTCATGTGTCCCTGATAGGAGAATGACATTCTTGCTTTGCTTCAGCACAACAGAACATAGTAGGCATTGACTACAAAAACAGATCAGTGTGTCCCTATACCATTATATAAATATATACACACATGAATAAATAAACTGATGAAGTGCAAATAACAGATAATGGGTTATTAATGTTCAGAGCCAGGTTTATTAGCCTGATGGCTGTGGGGAAGTAGCTATTCCTGAACCTGGTCGTTGTAGTCTTCAGGCTCCTGTACCTTCTACCTGAAGGTAGCAGGGAGATGAGTGGTGTGGCCAGGATGGTGTGGGTCTTTGATGATACTGCCAGCCTTTTTGAGGCAGGGACTGCGGCAAATCCCCTCGATGGAAGGAAGGTCAGAGCCGATGATGGAAATTTAGTACAAGATATAACATTGAAGTCTGATAAAGTCCAATTAAAGATATACAGGTCTCCTTGATAGTTGGGAGGTCACTGTAGCTGATGTAAGGACCGCTCAGTTCTCTCCATATCCACTTTCTGCTTCATGTCCGACTGATTGTGAGGGATAAAGTGATTAAACCCTATTAAAGAAAGGAGTTTTAAAGAGAATTCAAACAGAGAGGGGCTGGAGAGAGGATTCTGACATAGCAGTGTCTGAAGGTTGCCAGACCCATCCTCGAGTCCTTGAGTAAGAAGAGATTCATTGTATAGCTAGAGAAGGAGGTGATGTAGAGAGATCCCTATCAGTGGAAAGGAGTGATAGATGGGACCCTTGTCACTATAGCTTAGCTTTAGTACTGATATAGGAAAACTGAGAGGGTTCACTAGGAGGTGAGTAAAACTGGGCCAGGTCATGAGCAATTGAGCATACTTAATAGAATAAATGAATATTACAACACACCCCTGGTCAAGAAATTGCTCATTACCATGAACATGTTTGAACATGCAATGTATGATATGGGAGGTGCGAGGGATGTACGGTGGGAGGTACCTACAGATTGTGCACCTCCGACCCTGATTGGAGAAAGGTCTGGAGGGGAGATTGAATGTAAGATTTTGTGTATAAAGGGGGATGATCTCTCTGGCTTCAGTTTGTGTCTCGAGTTGGAGAGGCACCGGTCTGCAGACTCGTAAAATAAAGAAATCTCTTGCTTCCAGGATTTAGTCTTTGAGTATTAATTGTGAGCATAAAGGGTATCTCACAAATTGGGGGCTCGTCCGCGATCGCCACTCCGGCTGCTTGGTGGAGGCAAAGAAGGAGGGGAAGGTGCACCCTGCTGATTTCAGCAGTCTCTGATCTCCTTGCTTGCCATCAGCAGTTTTGAGCGAGTGATATCCGCTGGAAAAGACACGGAAGCAAGAGGGGGGTGTAAGGTAAATACGTACGGGACGGTCGAGTGATTCTTGTGCACAGGACCCAGGTAAGAAAAACGACTATTAAGTATTGCCTGGGCGATCGGGGTTTGTCGGACGGGATAGTCCGACAAGGTAATGGGAAACCGGAACGGGAGGAGTAAGGGTTCCGGGGAACCGGGATGAGGCTCATACTGATATGGAGCCTAACATTCCGCCCGATAGTCCGTTGGGGCGAATGTTGGATGGGGTGAAGGGAACACCCGGGGTTAAGAGTAAGGAAACTATGTGCCTCTCACCAGTATGGGGGTGAGGAACTTTAAAAAGGAGATGAAAAGTTTATTGGAAGACCCCTTGGGACTGGCTGAACAAATAGATCAGTTCCTAGGGCCAAAAATGTTTTTATGAAAAATATTGAGTTTGTTTCAAACAATCTCATTGAAGTAAGAATGGAACTAATGTAATGTGTGTGTAAAAACCGGTTTTTGTATGAATGAGGAAGTTTGTATATGTGATAGGTTTGTTTGCTGTGGGCCACATGTTGTAAGGGTTGTGTGTGTGTGTTCCTTTAAGGAATTGTAAGCAATGGGGGAGGTTATTGTAAGGTTAACGGACAACGCTTTGTATCATCGCAACTTAAAAAGGGGAAGTTGGAAAATGTAGGTTGCTTGGCTTCTATAGATTTCTTTTCAGTTAAAGTTAATTTGGAAAATTGTTAGTCGTATGTATTTAAACTAGGAATTGGAATTTGGGAATTGTAGGGAGAAATGGTTTGAACAAAATTAGAAAATAAGTTAATTGCTGAACAACAAGCAGCTTTTATGGTTTGTTTAGATAAACATTCTGGTTGGAGAAGGGTAATAAATTAATGGGGCCCAGAAAAAAAAAAGGAGTTGGCAGACAATGATGTCAATAAGGGGAAGTTTGTTTACTTCAGAAGAAAGACAGATGGTCAGACAGGTAGGAGAAGGGGTTACAGGATTAAAGCGAGAGCAGAAAAATATCCCATAACTGTCCCAAATTGGAATAACCAAACAGAGGAAGGAAGAAAAAGTGTGAGAGATCTCAGGGAGATAACAATCAAGGGAATTAGAGAAGCCGTTCCCAAGGGACAGAATTTCGAACGGGCTTTTGAAAATCAGCAGAACAAGGACGAACGTCCGAAGACAGTGTTTTTTACAAAGATTAAGGAAGAATGTCCAGCAGTATTCAGGGATAGACCCTGATACGACCGCAGGTCAGCAGTTGTTGAAGGTTAATTTTGTAACAAAATCATGGCCAGATATTAGAAAGAAATTGGAAAAATTGGAAGATTGGAATGAAAAACCATTGAATCAGTTGTTAACAGAGGCTCAAAAGGTATATGTAAGACGGGACGAGGAGAAACAGAAGGGAAAGGCAAAAATGATGTTGCAAGCAGTACAGCAAGTAGTATTGGAGGACGAGGAAGAGGTGAATGGAGGGACCAAAGTTGGGGTCCCCGGGAAAACAAGGAACAAGGATCAGGAGGGTGGTACACGGGGCCACCCTGGTGTTATTATTGTAAAGAGGAGGGTCATTTCAAGAGGGAATGTCCTAAGCGACGACGGGAGGTGCAGTCGTACGCACTCATGGAGGAAGAATAGGGGAGTCAGGGGTTTCCGCTCCCTGGGGTGTAATGGGATACACACGGGAACCTCTGGTAAAATTTGAAATTAGGAACCCAGGGAGAGGATATGATATTTATGGTAGATTCGGGAGCAGAAAGATCGAGTATAACTAAGGTACCAGAAGGAATGAGATTGGGTAAAAAACAGGTTAGAATCTCAGGGGTAGAAGGGAAAGTGATGACATTACCCAAGGTAGAAGGGGTGGTGGTAAAATATGAGAATCGGGAAACTATAGAAGATTTAATCTTGGTACCCCAGGCAGGGATAAATTTGATGGGGCGAGACTTACAAATCCAATTAGGAATGGGAACAGCCCCCGTAGGGGGACAGATAATAGTCCAATTGTGAGCATAAAGGGTATCTCACATGATCAAGTCTGTTCATGTACAGTAACAGTTCTTCCTCAGCTTAAAGACACGGATGTAAGTTAAGAACACGTTAGGAGTCAGGGTCCTGGAATGATCTTAATATTTACAAAATGCCAACAGTGGCTGTGATGTTCGGTGGACTGTGTGGGGTGGGAGGACCCATTGTTCCTCCAGTGCAGCAGGTGGCGTAGCACAGGACAAAGGGAGATGTGTGTATATAGTTTATCCTGTCTGTAGACATTCTGTGTGTGCAGCCATTTTGTGTTGTCTTGCTGCCAGCATTGAGTAATGTAATAAAGACTTCTGTTGTACCTTGAAGACTCTCAAGTTTTATGCAGACCGAGAAAACAAACACAAAAGTGGTGTCAGAAGTGGGATTCTTTGGATTGCGTCCAAAGACCCAGATAAAAGCCTATTTTTTGTTTTTAAAAAACGGAACTCAAACTAACGTGTCTCGGCAATTCGATTGTTTCGATCCCGAGCGAGAAAGGTGGTCGTCGTATTTAATGCGGGTTGAGTTTTATTTAAAAAGTTTGGCAATTACAACTGACCAGAGGAAGGAGGCTTTCTTGTGTTCATCAATGTCTCCAGAAACTTTTGCACTGCTTCAAAACTTACTTACAGAAGAAGTAACTGAAGCCTCATATGCTAAAATCACAACGGCTTTGCAGCTGCATTTCGATGAAAGTCAAAATTTCCTCGCAGCTCGCCTTGATTTCTACAGGATGGTGCAACAGGACGGACAATCGATAACCGAATTTTGTGCCGAACATCGCACCAAGGCCAAAGGCATGTGGTTTTGAAACTCAATGCTGCGAAACGTGCTAAGACAATGCGTCACGGGATAGACTGGTCATGGGCTGCAGGCCCACATTCATCCCACAAGCGATTCTCAAGGAATCGGATGCCTCATTGAAGAATATGCTGCAGTGTGCTAAGATGGCCGAGCTGTTGAGTAAAGAACTGCACAAAATGGCCGGCGAAACAGCGTCGAAGCTCCCTCAGGAGGTGCATACAGTTCGTAAGACTCGTCCGCAACACCAGAAAACATTTATTAGCAGTTGATCGAACCCAGAGCAAATCCGGAGAAGGTGGACAGTTTCAGAAGAGCTGTTCCCCTGTGCGGGGAGGTTCGAAACACTGCTACTGGTGTGGCTCGACTGCTCATCATTAAGTCAGTTTGTTATGCCTGTTATTGAAAAGATCATCTCCAGGCAGTGTGTCAATCAGAAGTAAAGCTGAGAAAGGGCAAGAAAGCGCAAAACACAGTCGACCAAATCGCAAAGTGCTCGGTGTGTCTACGATCACCAACAAGATGAGGACTTTGCTGCGGGTCTCAAACGTCGATCTATCAGTTCCAGGTAGAAAATTGACATTTGGTGCGGCTGTGTCGCTAGTGTCATATAATTTATTGGTCATTGGAGAGGATTGGATCGCCGAAACTGAAACCGGCCAACATCCACCTTTTCGGATAAGGAGAACAGCCCATTCCCATGAAAGGCAAATGCACTATCGCTGTTTCCTGTAATGGAATGACACAGATGTTGCGATCGTCGTTTTGGTAATTATATTATTTAAATTTATAGAGGTATACATCCCTGTGCGCCATCGACTGGATCCATGCTTTCAAGGTTGACATGAACGCCTTGATCTACGATGGATCAACTATGGCATTGTCATCGACCACGGATTGCAACATGGTCAGCAAGTGCGAGAATAACCTGCAAAAACAGGACGTTGAATGGCACTGGTCCAAAGAGTGTGACCAGGCATTCACCAGGTTGAAGGAGAAGCTCACCCAGAAGACGCGTTTGGGCCACTATGACCCATCAAAGCCGATCTCGCTGGCCACCGATGCATCGCTGTCTGATCTTGGTGCAGTAATCTCACAAACGGCGTCGAACGGCAAGGAAGGACCAATCGCGTTCGCATCCAATGCGCTGACGACCGCCGAGAAAAGCTACATTCAAGTGGAGAAAGAACAGCATACAGATAAAGCAAATACTGATATCTCTTCAAAAGAGATACTGAGGAAAGCTCTGTTGATGTTGCCTTTAGCAAGGGTTGTGAAACACAAAAAAAGGCTGGAAAAAAAGATTGAAGCGAGGTACAGCCAAATGGAGACGTTCAAACTGGAAAGGGGGAATGTGATATTTGGTGGACTGTGTGGGGTGGGAGGACCCATTGCTCCTCCCGTGCAGCAGGTGGCATTGCACAGGCCAAAGAGAGATGTGTATGTAGCAAAGAATATATCTTTGGTATATAGTTTATCCTGTCTGTAGACAGTCTGTGTGTGCAGTCAGATTCTGTGTGTACAGCCATTTTGTGTTTTCTTGTTGCCAGCATTGAGTAATGTAATAGAGACTTCTGTTACATAGAAAATAGGTGCAGGATGAGGCCATTTGGCCCTTCGAGCCAGCACCGTCATTCATTGCGATCATGGCTGATCGTTCCCAATCAATAACCCGTGCCTGCAATTCCACAATTCCACAAATTCACAACTCTCTGGTGAAAAAGTTTTTTTCGCCTCAGTCTCCACTTTATGGCCTCCCCTTTATTCTAAGACTGTGGCCCCTGGTTCTGGACTCACCCAACATTGGGAACATTTTTCCTGCATCTAGCTTATCCAGTCCTTTTATAATTGTATATGTTTCTATAAGATCCCCCCTCATCCTTCTAAACTACAGTGAATACAAGCCTAGTCTTTTCAATCTTTCCTCATATGACAGTCCCGCCATCCTAGGGATCAACCTTGTGAACCTACGTTGCACTGCCTCAATCACACGGATGTCCTTCCTCAAATTAGGAGACCAAAACTGTACGCAGTACTCTAGATGTGGTCTTACCAGAGCCCTATACAACTGCAGAAGAACCTCTCTACTCCTATACGGAAATCCTCTTGTTATGAAGGCCAACATTCCATTAGCTTTCTTCACTGCCTGCTGTACCTGCATGCCAATTTTCAGTGACCAGTGTACAAGGACACCCAGGTCTCGCTGTACCTCCCCCTTACCTAACCTAACCCCATTGAGATAATAATCTGCCCCCTTGTTTTTACTACCAAAGTGGATAACCTCACATTTATCTATATTATACAGCATCTGCCATGCATCTGCCCACTCACTCAACCTGTCCAGGTCACCCTGCAACCTCCTGACATCCTCTTCACAGTTCACACTGCCACCCAGCTTTGTGTCATCTGCAAACCTGCTAGTGTTGCTCCTAATTCCCTCTTCCAAATCATTAATATATATGGTAAACAGTTGTGGCCCCAACACCGAGCCTTGCGGCACTCCACTCGCCACTGCCTGCCATTCTGAAAAGGACCCGTTCACTACTACTCTTTGCTTCCTGTCTGCCAACCAATTTTCTATCCACGTCAACACCCTACCCCCAATACCATGTGCTCTAATTTTAGTCACCAGTCTCCCCTGCGGGACCTTATCAAAGGTTTTCTGAAAGTCTAGATACACTACATCCACTGGCTCCCCTTCATCCATTTTACTTGTCACATCCTCAAAAAATTCCAGAAGATTAGTCCTTTCATAAATCCATGCTGACTTGGACTAATCCTTTTACTGCCATCCAAATGCCCCCTCTTTAATAATTAACTCCAGCATCTTCCCCACCACCGAAGTCAGGCTAACTGGTCTGTAATTCCCGTTTTCTCTCTCACTCCTTTCTTGAAAAGTGGGATAACATTAGCTATTCTCCAATCCGCTGATCCTGCATCTATTAAACATTGGAAAATGATCACCAATGCGTCCACTATTTCTAGAGCCACCTCCCTGAGGACCCTGGGATGCAGTCCATCAGGCCCCGGGGATTTATCATCCTTCAGTCCCATTAGCCTACCCAATGCTATCTCTTGCCTTGCAAACTGAGAAAACGAACATGGCATGTTCTACACATACACAGCCATGGCTAGAACATAGCTACACAAGGCTGGAGTAACTTGCTGGAGAAACGAAGTAGGTGACGTTTCTGGTCGGAACCCTTCTTCAGAAGAGATGTTGCCTGACCCACTGAGTTATTCCAGCAGTTTGTGTCTATCTTCGGTGTAAACCAGCATCTGCAGTTAATTCCTCACATGAGCAGACCATGCCTATCATGATTCATCTCCGATCCATGTTCTCCAGAGATGCTGCTAGATCTGCAGTGCTTTGTATCCTTTTGATTAAACTTGAGGTCAACAGTTGTAGAGTTGCTGCCTTGCAGCGAATGCAGCACCAGAGATCCAGCACCAGAGATCCAGACTATGGGTGCTGTATGTACGCAGTTTGTTCTCCGAGATCCTCGGTTTCCTCCCACACTCCAAAGATGTACAGGTTTGTAGGTTAATTGGCTTGGTAAATGTAAAAATTGTCCGTTGTGGGTTTTGGATAGTGTTAATGTTCGGGGAGCGCCGATAGGCGCGGACCTGGTGGGCCGAAGGACCTGTTTCCGTGCGGTATCTCTAAACTAAATACATTAAATCTAAACATCTGTAGTTCCTTGTTTCTACAATAAACTCAGTATTTATTGGAAGATTAACTCTTGTTTATCCACAAATAAATACTTGACCGTCTGAAAATATTGTGACAAGAGATCTTTTTTTGCCATGCGCCAGGACCAATAAGCGAGTTTGGTATTCCGACTGCACATGCCCAAGTCATAGGTCACTGGAGCCAAACATTCTCGGCAAGAGAGCTGCTGCGTGTATAGACCTGCATTTCATCCGTAGTCGGGATCGAACGGGTCTCTGGAGCTGCAAGCGCTGTTGAATTGCTACCGGAGTTAGCGACACTAATTCTCCCTTCTCCACTGGTCCTGCAGAAATCTCAGCAGTGACAATCTAATAAATCACAGTCCGGTCCGCCTCAGCCTGGGTGTATGGGTTCCATTCTCACTCGGGTTATTATACAGAGGCTAACCACGCACTCCTCTCCTGCATAACACCAGGAGGCAGATTTGTGAGCGGAGTCTCACTACCGTCCCCGTCCCCTCCCGAGTGTTCCATCCCTGTCTCGGGGTGGCCGGAGATGTCCTGGGTGACCCTGGACTGACGGGACACCGGCCCCGAGCAGTGGCGGCCCCTGGCTTACAGCCAGCGTGGAGAAGAAGCGCTAACCCCAGCTCAACTTTGCTCCAACTCTCGGGGAACCGTCAGCTGCCTTATCCGGTGGCTGTCGGTTAACCCCCTCGGTGCCGGCGAAAGCCGAGTACCAATCATCAACGGGGATACGCACAAAATACTGCAGTAACTCAGCGGGTCAGGCAACATCTCAGAAGAAGAATATTAAACTAAACACATTTGTGAGCAAAATACAAAAACTCACGTCTTTCATCACCCTTCTCTCTCCCCTACCTCTCACCATCTCTCCGCAGGTACAGCCTCTCCTCCTGTCTCCCACTCGCATTGGCTCCGTCTCTCTCTCGATGTTACACCCCGCTCTCCCGCTACCTGGCACCCCGTTCACTTTTTTTTCCTCGAATGAACTTAGACAAATTCCTTGAACAAGCGAGTCGTATTCCGAAAAAGGCAAGGAATCACGGGATTTGTGAAAGGTTATTCGCGATAAAGAAAAAGCGAACGAAGCGCTGGCTGTATAAACTATGTATAAATTCTTATCTTTATTCATAATTTATGTATAAAAATATATTTAATCTGAGGAACAGGGGTGCCAGGTAGCGGGAGAGCGGGATGTAACTTTGAGACAGAGAGAGAGAGAGAGAGAGAGAGGGGGGGGCCAAATGCGAGTGGGAGAGAGGGGGAGACACTGGACTGGCGGAGAGACATTCTCGGCAGCTGCCCTACTGCGCGCACACATACCGGTGCCTCATCCGCAGCCAGGATCGAACCCGGTCCCCAAGTGCTGCCAAACTGCCATTGGACCATCTCCCCCCCCCCCCCCCCCCCCCCCCCCCCCCCCCCCCCGAGTGTCCCATCCCCGCCTGGGGGACGACCCTGGACAGACGGGACTCCGGCCCGGCGCAGCAGCGGCTCCAGGCCCACAGCCAGCTCGGAGAAGAAGCGCCAACCCTATTTCAACTCCGCCTGCCCCGCTGGACCAATTGACAGCCCCGGACTGACAGGACACCAGCCCGGAGCAGCGGCGGCCCCAGGCCCACCGCCAGCATGGAGAAGAAGCGCCAATTCCAGCCCAACCCCGCTCCACCTCCCGAGGAACCCGCTTCCCGACGGGCCGGGAACGGCCAGCCGCAGCCCCCGCCTGGCCGAACCCGCAGCACTGGCGAAAGCCGAGCACCAGCCATCAACGGGGGGACACATAAAACGCTGCAGCAACTCAGCGGGACAGGCAGCATCCCCGGAGAAATGCATGGGTAGCGTTTCGGGTCGAGGCTCTTCTCCAGAGATGTTGCTTAACCCGCCAAGCCACCGCAGCACCCCGTGTGCATCCCCGCTGATGCACACTGGGTCTAAAAGCTTGGGCCCCCCGCCGGCACCGAGGGGGACAGCCAATGGACAAGGCAAGAGGCGCAGCCGACGGTCTTCGGCCTGCCGGGGAACGGGCCCACCGAGAGCTAGAGCGGAGCCGGCTGCAAGCCCAGGGCCTCGACCACTCCGGGCCGGCGACCACCCGTCCAGGGTCGCCAGTCAACCCGGCGGAACAGGCAGAGCTGATCTGGAGCCAGCGCCTCACACCCCCCGCGCTATCGCTCCGCCAGCCCAGGGCCATCCCAACCACCTACGGCCGGAAGGGAACGGGGCAACCAGGAGAGGACGGGGACTGCCCAGCAGCAACTCAATAGTGCCTGGAGATCCGGGCCCGATCACGGACGAAACGCAGACCTGCGCGCGCGCACACACACCGCTGCCGAGAATGTTTATAGCGAATAACCTATGACCTGACCATGCGGAGTCGGAAAACCGAACTCGCTTACTCGTTTCCTTTACAGCGGCAGAAGGGACTTGCCGACGGCGGAGCGCACGCGCAGTAGCGCGTTATTTTCTCGATCTCGTGGCGGTAACGCGCATGCGCGCGGCTTTCAGCTGCGCCGACCGTTGCCGCGCATTTTGGGCGCGGTTTCCGACAGCGCGATGGCGCAGCAGACTCAAGACGGCTCTACCCCTGGCAAGACCGGTGCGGGCGCCGAGCTTTTAGACGCAAAGGACCCCTCATTGGCGGCCGACTTGATGAATCAGCGTGGTGCTGAGCCCGAAGCTTGTCGACCGAAGTGGTGAGCCTGGAGCCTAAAGTCCATCTGGGACCTTACATGTCTCCCGTGCAGTAACAATGTTACCAAATTTTGAGATTTTAAAAATCAAGTCTGCAATTTATCCCAGCGGATAAAGTATAAAAAGAAGTTTAATTTGACACCTAGTTCACTTTCATACCTTCTGTATTAAAATAATTATGGCCATTTTCATACTCAGAAATTAGCATCTTGTTCCCCATTGCCTTTCCATTGACTTAACTTGAAAGCTGTGATCAAGGACAGTCAAAAGCCCATAACGTTCTTAAAAATTAAGAGAACAATGAAATTTTCAGTTATTACAGATTGAAGCATTCTGAAACAAATATAAAACAATCTTACTTGGATGACCTGAAATTAAAGCATATAATTAGTTAGTTACCTAATTGTAGCTAATTACAAAATAGACCGTTGCGTCGGAAATAGTAATAAACACCCAGACTGCCTTGAAAATTCAAAAATGTGATCTTCTCAAGATCAGAACTTTAATATCATTTTATTATGTGCTGTAAGTCTGTAACAGATAGGTAAATAAATTACAATTTATACAGGGTTACCAACTGTCCCGGATTCGCCGTATTTCGTCCCGGCGAAACAACCTAATTACGGTGTTCCGGCAGGCAAACATGTCGTTACGGAGAAGGGCGGGAACGAAAAATAATCAAAACAATAAACGGGAAGGGCGGGGGCGGGAGCGGGAACGAGCGGCGGTTGGACACGTGCAGTGGGAATCAGAGATGCCAACTGGTACGGATTTCCCGTAATTTCTACGGAAAATTGGCCAATTACGGGCGGTACGATTTTCATATCGTAAATCCCGGATTTTGCCGATTTTAAGTTAGCACATACTTGTGTGTGTTTGGGAGTGTGTGTGTGTGAGTGCCAGTGATGGAAATGGGGGGGGGGGGGGGGGGCGTACGCAGAGGGACGACGTTCTCCTACGTTCCAGTTTCCATCCTGTGCATGAATTCCCAGCTTTTTTATCCTGCGCTACTTAATCCAAGGACGAGTGAACAATCGGACAGATCACGGGCTCAGAGGCTTCCCACGCGCTGAAGAGGTTTTCTCCTCGCTGGGTACACAAAAAGCTGGAGAAACTCAGCGGGTGCAGCAGCATCTAAGGAGCGAAGGAGATAGGAAACATCGCCTATCTCCTTTCGCTCCTTAGATGCTGCTGCACCGCTGAGTTTCTCCAGCTTTTTGTGTACCCTCGATTCTCCAGCATCTGCAGTTCCTTCTTTAAATATTTTCTCCTCGCTGCCCGTGCAGCTCGCCCCTCCCATCGCCTGCCGGCTCACTCAGCTGCGGGTTTCCAGATAGTCAGAGGCCGCTTCTGTCTCTCTCCCGCATTTTGCAGCCCACTCACTCGCCCGGCTCCCATCCAACCCCCCCTCTTCTCACCTCCTCCCCTCTCCTCCCTCCCTTCCTCTCTCCCCTCTACCCGTCACAGGGGAGACGACCTTCTCTCCGAGGAGGCACGATCGTCTGTCTCCCCCGACCCGGCCCGGCTCTGTCACGCTGGTGGGTGCGCTTACCTTTGCGGAAGCCACGATCGGCTGGTCACCCCCGCTGCTTTTCACTGTCCTCAGATCGCTCCATGCCTCGCTCAGGCCCCTGCGGGCTGCCGCCCCACCCCTCTCCTCTCTCTCTCTTCCTCACTCTCTCACCCTCTCTCTCTGTCGCTCTCTCTCTCTCCCCCCCCTCTCTCCCCCCCATGCTCTCTCCCCCACTCTCCGTCCCCTCCCCCCCTCTCCTCCCCTCTCTCTCTCTCCCTCTCTCTCCCCCCATTGCTCTCTCGCTACCCCTCTCTCTCTCTCCCTCCCCCTCTCTCTCTCCCTCCCCCCATCTCCCCTCTCTCTCTCCTCCCCTCTCTCCCTCCCCCCCTCTCATCCCTTCCCCCACCCCCTCTCTCCTCTCCCCCCCCCCCCCCCCCCTCCCCCCCTCGCTCTCCCCTCCTCCCCCACCCTCACCCTCCCCCCTGCCCACCCCCAGCAAATTAATAACATTAATAAAATATCAAGGGGACTAGTGGTTGGTGTGAAGGAACTGCAGATCAAAGATACTAGTATCTTTTGCTGCAGATCAGGCATGATATTCTTCCGATTTAAATCGTAATTTCGATTTTTATTGTTTTCCTATTTTTAATTTTTTTTGCGCCCGATTTTTGGTGGCCAATCAACGACTGTCTCTAAGGGGGTTGCGCCCAATCACCGACCAGCTACCCTTAAAATTCCCGTCCAATCAATAAATCGGTCTCCTCCCGCCCAATCAGCAGCCGCAGTCTCCAAGGGCATTGTGTCCAATCACATAATGCGCTGGTCACTTGGCAGCCAATCAGACAGTCTCCTAGGGGCCTTTTGATCAATCACCGACCTGCTTCCCTCACTAAAGCAGACGATGGCTGCAGCCAACACACACACACAGACAGAGACAGAGTCCCCCCCCCCCCCCCTCCTTCCCAACCTCAGCTTCACGGACCCAGAGTACCCTTAGTTCTAAACCCATTTCCATCACTGGAGTGTGTGTGAGTGTGTCTGTGTGTGTGAGTGTGGCGTATATGTGTGAGTGTGTGTTGTATAAACATATCAAGAACATATTGATAATGAACTCGTTCATCCAGTCTTTCAATAGAGCATTTTCAAATGGTGAGTTAATACATGTTTATGTAATACCAACTAATGAACATTACAGGTATGTTAATTGTTAACATTATGCGCTATCGCTTGCCTGTGGGAGCTTGCGCTTGCCATCATGCAGAAAAAAAAAATTGCTTTGCGCAAAAAATTACTGATTTTGTCTCCAAATTACTGATTTTTAGCCTTATGATTACTGATTTGTGCTCTGGAAGGTTGGCATCTCTGGGGAAATGAGCGGCGGTTGACACGTGCAGCGGGAAGGGCGGGAACAAGTGGCGGTTGGACACGTGCAGCGGGAAGGGCGGGGAACGAGCGGCGGTCGGACACGTGCAGCGGGAAGGGCGGGAACGAGCGGCGGTTGGACACGTGCAGCGGGAAGGGCGGGGAGCGGGAACGAGCGGGCGGTTTGGACACGAGTGGGCGGTTGGGACACGTGCAGCGGGAAGGGCGGGAGCGGGAACGGGAAACGAGCGATGATGGGTACAGGATGATGCTACAGACAGAGATTGGTTCAAAAGGCTGTTAAGACATTCATGTGCAAGGAACAGAGGTAAACATTAGCATTGTGGGGCTAAGGGCCCCATTGCCTGTGTTGTATGTTTTCAATAGACAATTAGGTGCAGGAGGAGGCCATTCGGCCCTTTGAGCAGCACCACCATTCACTGTGATCACGGCTGATCATCCCCAATCAGTACCCCCGTTCTGCCTTCTCCCCAATCCCCTGACTCCGCTATCTTTAAGAGCCTATCTAGTTCTCTGTTGAAAAGCACCCAGAGAAAGCCGGCCGCCTCCACCGCCCTATGAGGCAGAGAATTCCACAGACTCGCCACTCTCTGTGAGAAAAAGTGTTTCCTCGTCTCCGTTTCTAAATGGCTTACTCCTTATTCTAAGACTGTGGCCCCTGGTTTCTGAACTCCCCCAACATCGGCATTGTCATTTAGACAATTGAGTTTATGTGTATGTGTATACTAAAGGATGTTTATGTGTGTTTAATGAGTTTGTATATAGTACTAGTTGAAAAAAGGAAGGTTGGATTCAACGCGCGTTGCAGATTTTGGGTCGTTGCCATACATATTTCTGGTGCCGCAACATGTTACTGAGAGAAATGCATTTACCCCCATTTGTTACTGACAAATGGGTTGAATGTTACTGTGAACTAAATTTAGGGTTGGCATCTCTGTTTATAGCAAAAGACCAAGTCTTTATGGAGAAGATCAGTTGCTAGCTGGTACATCGGTATATCAAAATCAGTAGCATCATCATACGCCTCAGATTACAACCAATAAGAAACTCTGTACACGTTGTTTTTCCTCAACTTTTCAATGTTGGCATTGTAAACTACAAGTTTTTGCTCTTCAAACCACCCATGACATGCCTTTCTGCCAACTACTTTTCCATTAAGCATGTCCTGCAGATCATCACATTTGGAGTAGTCCAAATTTGGATAATCTCTGCGAATGCTGTTTAAATCGGTCTCTTTCAAATTTTTCCCTTGCCTTTCTGTCGCTTGATGATTTCTGCTCTCAATTCCTTCTGTTTTTTCTTCCATCTGTTCCTCTGCACTCTCCCCCATGTCACTGCCTTGCAGAGCACCTCCTCTCTGCGATGCTCCTCGAGATTATCAAGGTAATTGACTGTTCTATTCTTGCAAAGCCTGCATCCTACATGACAAATAACACATGGTGGCATTGGGAGATTTCTGTTTCGATGAGCTAAACATCCCCATTATCTCCTCCGCATCAATGTTGTGTGATCTTGCTGATGCAGTCTCCTCCTTCAGTTTCTCAGTTACATCAAGTTCAAAGTACTATACTGCCTCTCCAACACAGTGATGACAGCTTGCAGACAGCTCCTCATCTTTGAACTGAACTGTGGATGTACTGGTAGCTCCCGATGTTTTGTCAATGTGGCATCAAGATGTACCTCTTCACCGAAGAAATCTTCCCTTGCCAATATCAAGTTGTCTGGATTTTCTGTGGCTTCCTTTAGAGCAGCAATCACCCCTTTAACCACTTTGATGCCATCAACATGGTTGATCTGATTCTGGCTTGAAGTGTAGAAGCGCTTCATCCAAGGCCCAGTCAGATATTTGCCAAGTATGCCTAATATCTGAAGCTCTACTTTTGCTTCAGCCTGGGTGAAGTCATGGAGGATGACCCTTTTCAACCCCCACAGGATGTTCCGCTATTCAGCAGTGCAACAAAGTTGTCATAATGTTCTATGAGTTTGCCACCAATATGCAACAGTATGTGCAATCTGTTGCCACGGTAGTGTGGGATGACACCTCGGGGGATGTTCCTGTCATCTAAAAATGCTACAAATCCTTTTGGGTCCCCTTTTCCGTTTTTGTACCTAAGCTTGCTCATCTGCAGAATGGCATTTAGTGCTAGACAGTCTTTCCCAAACAAGAATTGCCCTCCGGATTGTTTCTGCATTTTTAGGGCTGAGCGGACTGATGCATCAATGGAGTCAAGCGGATGCAAGTGGCAGTAGAGCTCGTTGAAATATTTACCCCTCTCACTATTCACTATCCGAATAGCAGCACACCTGTCACTAATTGTGTTTAAAATGTTATTTTTCTATTATTTTTTGTCTAGCATCTTGAAAATTTTCTTGTTCGTTGAATTACGTGTATGTTTTACACAAATTGTCAATTGTTTCACAAATATGTTGTGCATAGTCCTCAGCAGTACCACCAGCCAATTCGTCCACTGCTGCAGAGAGACATTTGTTTGTGGTTGTGAAATGAACACTGTTAATGTGGGTCTCTTCCTGGGCGGTTGCATCAAATCCCACAGTCAAACCCTTTGTTGCTAGGAGCATATCTGCTGTTTGCAACTCAGCAATAGCTCCCAATTCTCAAGCCATACCTTCAACTGCACTGCGTTGAGGAACATAATCCAGATGAAGTCCACGCCGCTTGTAGAACTGGCTTATCAGGATTGGAATGTTTGCTGTGGGAGTTTTGTTTACGATACAGTCAATCACATGCATCCTTGTTGTTTAGGAATAGGTGTAGAGAAGGTACACAGACACCTTAAGGTCTTCACTACTTTATTAATCATACATCATATATAGCCCAAGCTCTACGTGGTCTGTCACGATCACTAGAGGGAGAGCTAGGGGCATGTGGGTCACAATTATACTAACTGGTGAGGGGGTGGTTAGCATGGACATCGTCACTATCAATTAAAGGTGTATACACATATCATCTACATCCTTCCTCTACCAAAACAAACAGTGAGTGACAGGGCGACCACGTCTCATGCGCTAGGGTAAATGCAAACAGTAAAGCACGGGAATACAGAATCACACGTAATCGCCGTTACGGACCGGCGGCCTGACCAGGCGACCAGACCGGGTCCGCACCTCGCCATCACATCCTTCCCCGATGGGAACAAGCTGGGACGCCGGGGCATGGTGGTGGCTACGGACAGGAGAACCCCTTGGCGATGAAGGCATCGGGGGGGACGGTGAAGAGAAGGGCGAGGAAGCCGGAGAAAGCGGGACCGCAGTCGGGAAGCGGATAGGAGGAGGAAAAGGGGGGTTTGCCCCCAGAGGAACGGGCAAAGCACAGGGCCCCGACAGTGGCAGCGGGGGGGCATATGGAGCCGCCAGGGGAGGGAGAGGCTCGTTCACGAGCCGGAGATGCTGGCGGGACCGGCGGTACACCCTTCTGTCCTGGTTGACAAGGTACGAACGAGGGGAACCAGCAGATCCGACGACCACGGCCAGCTTGGAATGGCCAGAAGTGGACCTCATACGGACGACCTGGCAGGGGAGAAGAGGGTGGAGGACACGGCAGGACCTGTCGTGGGAACGCTTCTGTATAGCGTGTTTTTGGGCAATGCGTTTCCGGACCAAGGCAGGTTTAAAGACGGAGGGGGACAGGGACTGCTGAGACACCGGGACCGTGGGCCTCGTGACTCAGGACATGAGTCGCTGAGTCGGGGAGCCCAGGGCATGGTCGCGGGAGATGTTGCGGAGGTTCAGCAGGGCCAGGTAGATGTCGGAGCGGGATAGGCGGCAACGTTCCAACAATCCTTTAGCACTGTGGACCGCGCGCTCGGCCAGTCCGTTGCTCTACGGGTATTCCAGGCTGCTGGTGTAATGACGAAAGTTCCATCGTTCGGCAAAAGCGCGGAATTCGGCACTGGTGAACTGGCTGCCGTTGTCCGACAGCAGGCTGGCTGGTGACCCGAAGTGGCGGAGTAACTTCTCGATGACCGCGGAGGAAGAGAGGGAGTGGAGCTGGTCAACTTCAAACCAGCTGGAGTAAGAGTCGACTGCCGCTGTTGCTGTGGAGCGAGGCTGTTGCAGGGCACGCGGAGACCCTATCCCGGAAGTAGCGAGGCATGTCAGGCCAGAAAAACTGGCTCTGAGCGATGGAAAGGGTCGCTTCGGCCCCGGGATGGCCACGATGAGCGGTTTCGAAGTATTGTTCTCGTAGTGCTGCGGGCACCACCACCTTGTGCCCCTTCACAATCACGCAGCACCAACTCGTCACGAACTAAGAAGTAAGGCACCGCTGCGGGCGGCAGGGAAAAACGCGGTCTGGCCAGCCCTGCTTGATGATCGCGGCCAGCTGCTGTAGCGAAGCGTCAGCCGCCGTGTGCTTGGCTAGGGACTTCAACTGACTGGAGGGCACGAAGTTAATGTTTAGGACTATCAGATCGGCCGACTCGTACGGATGTTGGGTTGTGGATGAGAGAGGCGCCTGAGACAGCGTGTCAGCAACAAACATGTCCTTGCGATAAACCACTGTGAAAGTGAAGCGTTGTAGCTGGAGCATCATGCGCTGGAGCCGGGAGGAGGCCATGTGTATCGGCTTGTTGAGGATGGTGACCAGAGGCTGCTGGTCCGTCTCGACAGTGAAGCAGTTGCCCAGGATATAGTCTTTGAACTTGGAGCAGGCAAAGACAACAGCCAGCAGCTCTTTCTCAATCTGGGCATAGTGTTGTTCAGCGGTCGTCATTGTGCGGGATGCGTAGGACACAGGCAGTTGTACCCCGTCATGGATCTGCAGGCAGGCGGCCCCGAAGCCAAACTTAGATGCATCACATGTGAGGACGATGCGACGCTGGAGGTCAAAGTACTTCAGCATTGGCATGCTGATCAGCTTAGATTTGAGGGTGTCAAATGCTTTCTGGTGTTGCGGGAACCAGGCCCAGGCAGTGTCCTTTTTCACCAGATCCCGCAGAGGGGCACTCAGTTCACTCAGGTCGGGGATGAACTTTCCCAGGTAGTTGACCATGCCCAAGAAGTGCTGTAGGCCAGGCACGTCCGCAGGTGCAGGCATCTCGGATATTGCGACCGCCTTCTGCGGGTCGGGCTTCAGCCCCGATGCTGTGAAGACATGCCCCACGTAGGTGACCTCAGGGACCCGGAATCGGCACTTCTTCGGGTTGAGCTTCAGGTTGACCTCCCGGGCCCACTGTAGCACCTGACGAAGGTGGTGGTCGTGCTCAGCGACATTCTTCCCATAAACCAGGATGTCGTCGACAATGATGGCACACGGAAGTCCAGCAAACAGTTGTTCCATGGTCCTTTGGAACACCTCGCTGGCAGAGTTGATCCCAAACGGCATGCGGAGAAAGCGATACCTGCCGAAGGGCGTGCTGAAGGTCGTTAGGTGCGAGGATCGCTCGTCTAGAGGTATTTGCCAGAACAAACGCTTGGCATCAAGAACCGAGAACACGGTGGCAGGGCTGACCTGTGCAGCAACATCCTCCACCGTCCGCATGGGTTAGTGCGGGCGTCTGATGGCCAAGTTCAAGTCCTTAGGGTTGATGCAGATCCGCATTTCGCTCTTGTCTTTCATCGCAGCGACAACCATAGTAGAAACCCACCGGGTGGAGTCCGTTACTGGCTTCAGGATGCCCGTGGCCACCATCTCGCGAAGAGCAGACTCGACCTTGCCCCTCATGGCGAAGGACACACGGTGCGGGGGACGGATGACTGGCGTGATGTCGGGATTGAGGGCAATCCTGTAGCTGCAGGGCAACTTCCCCAGCTTCGAGTCAAACCGGTCTGGGAATTCGGCCAGCGGGTTCAGGGTTGCCTCTACCAGGTGGACATCACTGTGGAAGCTCACCAATCCGGGGTCCTGGCAGGCCTCCACGCCGAGCAGGGGGTCATATTTAACGTCTAGCAGGAAGAAAGAGAGGGGCCGAGAGGTCTTCAGCACCTTGCAGTGGAGAGTGGCCCTCCCCACAGGAACAAGTACGCCACCGCCATAGGCACGCAAAACAGCACTATCTGTGGAAACGGACTCATTATTTCTTATCTTCCTGAACAGGCTTGTTGACATAACATTAGCAGCAGCCCCCGTATCCACCTTAGCAGAGAAGGCCATGCCATTCACCGTGACTCGGACGGTCGGGTCCGTTATCAGAGCAGCTGCACCTCGCAAGGAAAACACACTCAGCTTGCTCTGAGAAGAGTTAGGGTCAGACGGGGGTAGATCATCGTGCTGGAGATGGGAACCAGACGCTGTATCATCACGTGTCAGGTAGCGAGACGGTTTCTGCGGTGGCTGTACAGGGTTCCCACGGGAACGGCATGCTGCCGAGAAGTGGTTGGGCTTGTTGCAGAAATTACAGGTTTTCCCAACGCCGGGCACCACATTAGAACGGTGCGAAACAAAGTTACAATTTGGACATCGTTGAGGCAGTCTGAAGCCCTGCAGTGGTCTTACCCTCTGTCGTCGGGGAGCATTGTACTGGCGACCAACGAGACTGGCTGCGTGGACCACAGGGTCAGGTACAGCGGAGGAAACAGCCTCAGCTAAACAAGAGGCATGCAACGCCTCATCGAATGTCAGATCAGGCTTACGCAGCAGCTCAGAGCGCAGCTTATCACCCCGTAGACCAAAGACCAAGATGTCACGGGTAAAAGTATCAGGGGTCAGAACATGCAGGTCACATTGGTGAGCCAGTTGGCGCAGCACGGCCACAAAATTGTCAATAGATTCCCCAGGGTTTTGGCGTCAGGAGAACAGTTTGAAACGCTCTAAGATGTGGTTAGTGGGAAGGTCACACATCGCCGTAAATTTAGCAAGCAGACATACCGGGTCCTGGACACTCTCACCCTGTCCATAGATGAACGACTCCGAACGCTCGAGCGCTTCGGGACCAGCTAGATTAAGCAGCAGGGAAGCCTTAACTGCGGGAGCCACAGCAGGGTGAGCGATGGTAACATAATGCTCAAAGTCACGTCAGAACACACTCCAGCGATGAGTGATGTCTGCATCAAAGACTAGATAATCAGGTTTACGACAAGCAGAAGCCATCACGGCACAGGGAGGGGGTACTGGGACTAAGAAATTAAAACTCGATAGACTGGAGACACAGAAAGAAGCACTTCTGACGCCATGTAGAGAAGGTGCACAGACACCTTAAGGTCTTCATTACTTTATTAATCATACATCATATATAGCCCTAGCTGTACGTGGTCTGTCGCTAGGGGCGTGTGGGTTACAATTATACTAACTGGTGGGGGGGTGGTTAGCATGGACATCATCACTATCAATTAAAGGTGTATACACATATCATCTACAGTAGGTTTTCTGGACCACCTTTGCCTTGACAATACTGGCAGCCTGCAGAGTTTCGATTCTTTGAGGCCAAGATTGTCAAATTCAAGGTGTCTCACATCCTCTTCCCTGTCCTTTAAATTTTCATGAACTTTTCTGTAGTGGTGAATTGAAACAGTTTTCCTCTTTCGTACTGCCACGAAACATCAGCAATTGTCTGCATACTTTTTTAAGTCTCAAAAGCTCTGCCTTGGTTTCAGCAAGCTCTTGTGCCACAGTATTCCCATGTAATTTGGTTTTGAGTTCCTGAATCTTCTGTCCTTTTTGGTTTTGCTTTCTCTTTAAGGCTTGGTTAATTACACGTTTGGGAGTTTTCAACCATGCCCTAAGTTCACTGATCTTTGTGTGATACTTTGTTGAAAGAGCAGCGCTGGATTCAGAAAGAAACTTTAGTCTTTTATTCAATTTCTGTTTCCCTGGTGAAAGACTTAGAAATGCTCTGCTACATCTTGTTGAAACACTAGATGTCGATGGCATTGGTTCAGGTGAGGCAGCAGCTTTCGTTGGCATTGCTAGATTCAGTGGAGGATGCAGACTATGACTGTCATCGCCCATGTCCTCAGTGTCTTGAAATATGGGCACTTAGCTTTCAGCTGATGTCAAGGATTCAAGATCTTGAGCACCAGGCAGTGGAATGTCATCTAAAGAAAGGTGTTGACTGTCTTCTGGAAGTTTAAAAGTTTCATCACAGATTTCCATAAATGCTCCAAGTTCTTTGGGATTGGTGAGTTTTTTAAACTTAAGCAAAGTCTGGTTAACAAGAGCCTTCACTCTTAACTTAACAGCACCAAATGAATAACCTTCTGCTTCCGACAAAGAGAAATGTGAACTCAGCGATTTTTCTGTTTCAGACTGACTTTTTCCAAACGAGGTATGTAGGTACAAGATGTGTCCATTTTTAAGATCCCTCTTAGACTCTGGCATGACAGAGAACTTCAAGTTGAAATCTAGCTATGCCTGACTGGGCTTTTGGATTGACAATTTTGCATTTCTTCTTTGGAGACATATCTGTTTACAATGTCAATTTAAAAAAAAACATTGAACAGCATTAACAGAAACAAGTTATTATTTGCAGTTTTAGCAAAAAAGGTAGAAATTATAAAGTTAAATACTAAAACAAATAGTAAATGTAGATGGTTTATATGCAACCAATAACATAGTTACCTCAGTACCATTAACCCCGCCTAGTTAACATCAATCATAACGCCTTCCCCTTCCTGGGTACAGTTCAGTAGAAGAATGTAGCCAGTGCTTGAGGATGTATGTAATACCCTGGGCTATCATTAAAAGATGTTGCACACTTTAAGAGTTTGTGAATTGCTTATTTACATGGTGTCGAAGCTGGAAGGCACTTGCGTCTCCTGTCTATCGGGTTTTTTTTGTTTTGATTTGTGCCTTTTTGTGCTTAATCTCTCTGACCATGGCGTCCTCTTGCAGAAAGTCCGCGCAGCTTGTCTTTGATGCTGACATCTCTGAGCGCTGGGCCACGTTTGAATTTGATTTCACACACTTTGTCAACGTTAAATACCGCGCTGATCCTGACTCCCTTAAAGCCTCCCTCCTACTCAACCTTGTCGGACCTGATGCCATGAACAGAGCCAGAACTTTCACCTATGCTCCAGCGGTCCTGGACCACAACAACGTGGTGACTACTCATGCAGAATCTGCCAGTGACCCCGCTTGCCTGCTACGTAAGTTCAGGGAGATTTGTGACCTGCCCTCGAACCGCATTCTAGAGAGGGCACGGTTCTTTACAAGGAAACAGTTGCCGGATGAACCTGTTGAATGTTTTATTGCTGATTTGCGTTATCTTGCCCAGCGATGCCGTTTTGGTGACATGGCAGACCAGCTCACTAGAGACATTTTAGTAGCTGGCATGCGTGATCAGAAGCTGCGATGTGAGCTTCTAAGGGATCCGGATCTAACGTTGGAAAAGACCATGCATGCCTGCAGATTGTCTGAGGTCGTTGTATTGCCGGATGACCACTGGGACTCGGGCAATAAATCTGTCAACCTGGCTGGGTTTAGGAGACCACAGCCTCGAATGGAAAACAATGCTTTTCTGCCGAGTGCCAACCCAGGTCTGGTGAAGTGCCCCCAAACAGTAACTACATGCACCACAGACTGTCGACGTGCCCCGCCTATGGCAAGGCCTGTAACTTTTGTAAAAAACTGAATCACTCTCTGCCGCCTGCCGTTCATTCCATTCCCGTGGGAGACAGGTACAGAGATTTCCAGATTTTGTCCCAAATAAACCTTTGTCTCCGGCAAAAATGCTGAGTGGTAACATGATTTGAGTGTCTGTTGGGGGGGGGGGGGGGGTACGACAATTGGCCCAAACAGTGCAAAAATGAGTAAGTTACGGAGAGAAAATGCATTTAACCCATACGGACAAATGGGTTGAATGTTACCTATGATTTCCAGCAGACAATCTGATGTCAATGAATCCAGATCCATTAATCCCCGAGGATTCAAATGTGTTCACCCTCCTCCAGACACCCGGCAAACGTTCTGATCCCTCCGTATCTGTGACTGTCAATTATGTAACCTTCCTTGCAAAGTTAGACACAGGTGCGAAGGTCAACATTTTGTCAATAAATCTTTTCAACAAGATAAGGAATAATGAGCCCCTGGTTGCTGACAGTGCTACCCTGCACGCCTATGGTGGAGAAATTCTAAGGCCTGCGGGGAGGGCCACTTTAACTTGTGTGCTGCAAAAGGCCACGAGAAACATGGTTTTCTATGTTTTGGACTCTGACTGTGTAACCCTGCTGGGCAACCGTGCGTACCAAGATCTTGGCCTGGTGTCCTTCGACCGCGTGGTCCACAAAGTGCAACTGTCGTTTAATCCGGTTGCAGAATACCAGGACCTGTTAAACGATGACCTGGGAAAGTTACCACTGACATACCATATTTCCATTGACCCAAATATACAACCCGCGGTCCGCGCACCTCTCAGGGTGTCTCACGCCATGAAAGACAGGGTCGAGGCGATACTTAACAACATGGTCGAAAAGGGGGTGCTAGAAGCAGTTAGCGATCCCACCGATTGGGTCTCCACCATGGTTGCCACGATAAAGAAAGACAAGAACGAAATACGTGTGTGTATCAACCCGAAGGACTTAAACCTTGCCATCAGGCGACCACACTACCCCATGCGGTCTGTTGAGGACGTGGCGGCTTAGGTCGGGCAAGCCACCATCTTTTCGGTCCTAGACACTAAGAACTCGTTTTGGCAGATCCCTTTGGACATAGCGTCTTCTGACCTGATGACCTTCGCCACACCGTTTGGCAGATTCAAGTTCCTGCGAATGCCATTCGGCATCAATTCCGCTAGCGAGGTGTTCCAGCGAACGATGGAGCAGATATTCTCGGACCTGCCATGTGCCATCATCGTGAATGATATCCTGGTTTATGGGAAGGACATTGCTGAGCACGACCTGAACCTCCGCCGCGTCCTGGATCAGGCGCGGAAGGCCAACCTGAAGCTGAATCCCATGAAGTCTCAGAAGTCACGTATGTTGGACACGTTTTCACCTCTAACGGACTAAAACCCAACCCCTTGAAGGCAGCTGCCATCTCCGAGATGGCAGCCCCCACCGACGTGCCAGGTCTTCTTGGGCATGGTGAACTACCTTGGGAAGTTTGTACCAAACCTCAGTGAGCTGAGTGCTCCCCTGCGGCAGCTGACAAAAAAGCATATCGCCTGGGTCTGGCTCCCACATCACAGCAGGCCTTTGACTGCCTCAAGCCGAAACTGATTAACACTCCGACGTTGCGGTTCTTCGACGTGAGTCGCCCCATCACCGTCACTTATGACGCTTCCGAGTTCGGTCTGGGTGCGGCTTGCCTTCAGTCTATCGATGGATCATTAAATCCTGTCTCCTATGCCTCCCGCACCATGACGGACACCGAGCAGCGGTACGCTCAGATCGAGAAGGAGCTGCTCGCGGTGGTGTTCGCCTGCTCCAAGTTCAGAGATTTCCTGTTCGGCAGCAGATTTACGGTCGAAACCGACCACCAGCCACCGGTGACAATCCTTAACAAGCTGACATCATCTACAAGAAGGTCACCGAGATGCACATTGCGGACACCCTTTCGCGCGCCCCACGGACCTCCTGTGCTCGCCACCCCTACGAAACAGAGGACTTGCTCATACTTGGCGTTAACTTTATTCCCACCAAGCAGCTACAGGTTTTGGCCGAGCACACCGCTGCCGATCCAGTTTTGCAGCGGCTTGCCTCTGTGATTAAAGCAGGGTGGCCAACAAAGCGCTCCGCTGCGCCGTCTGAAACACAGCCTTTCTTCCTGGTCCGCGACGAACTGGTGCTCCAGAATGGCGTCATCGTCAAGGGACATAAAGTTGTAGTCCCGTCCTCCCTGTTTGACTTTTACTATTGCGGAGCCCATAGCGGACACCCTGGAGTCGATGCAACACTTGCCCACGCTCAGTGCTAATTCTACTGGCCTGAAATGGCCAAATATATCCGAGACCGAGTTTCTGCCTGCTCCACGTGCAACAGTCTTGCTCCACACCAGCAGCGACAGCCCCTGCTGCAACAGCCCGCCCCTGCCTTGGTCTGGTCCTCGTTGGCTGCTGACATCTTCGAGTGGCGTGATAACCACTACCTTGTCCTGGTCGACTCGTACTCAAACTCGTTCGAAGTGGATTTACTGACATCCCTCACGTCGGAGATGGTGATCCGAAAGCTGCGGAAGCACTTCTCCACTTTTGGGTCCCCTGTCAGGCTGCAGACTGACAACGGCAGGCAGTTTACCAGCCGAGAATTCAAAAGTTTTGCCGACAAGTGGAATTTCGTGCATTTCACCAGCAGCCCAGAGTACCCACAGAGCAACGGCCTTGCAGAACGGGCCGTCCGCAGCGCCAAGCTTCTGATGGAACAGGCGAGACTATCCAACTCTGATTTGTATTTGGATCTCCTGACCCTCAGGAATGTTTCCAGGGATCCGGCCATCAGGTCACCTGCTCAGCGTCTGATGTCCAGAACAACCAGATCCACCATCCCGATTGTCCAGCACCAGCTGCAACCTCGGGTGCTAGAGCTTGCCTCCGTGCAGGGGCGAATTCAAGAGAAACATGACAGCCAGCGGCGTTCCCATGATCGGTCGTGCAGACCACTCGATCCTCTGTTGCCCGGACAGGTTGTTCGGTTGCAGACCGCCGGTGGTCACTCCCGTCTGGCTACCGTGGTTGGGGTGGCCGACCCACCTCGTTCGTATCTGGTCGACTGATCTACCGAAGAAGCTGACAACACCTGATTGCGGTTAATGAGCTGAAGCCGCAGCCCCCGGGGCCCTACGCCCCGCCACTCTCATACCAGCAGCCGGCTGCCATCCCAGCCAGTGTTCCCTGCATGCCTCGATCCCCATATCGAGCGCCCGGTTCCCCTCTGCGCGGGTCCCCTGTTGCTGGTCGCGGTTCTCACTCTCCTGTTTCACCCACCCCACCGCCCTTCCCTGGTTCCCCAGCTGCCTCGTGTCCTCCTGTTTCTTCTGCTCTTTCGGGGGAAGGGGGAGACATCCGTACGCGCTCGGGCCGGATTAGTAAGCCACCTGTTCGTTATGGCCATTTTGTTTAATTCTGCTGTTTAATTCTGTTGTTGTGACAACAATCTGTTTTGATTTTCTAAGGGGAAGGATGTAGATGGTTTATAGGCAACCAATAACATAGTTACCTCAGTACCATTAACCCTGCCTAGTTAACATCAATCATAACGCCTTCCCCTTCCTGGGTACAGTTCAGTAGAAG
This sequence comes from Okamejei kenojei, assembly GCA_035221665.1. Lineage (NCBI taxonomy): Eukaryota > Metazoa > Chordata > Chondrichthyes > Rajiformes > Rajidae > Okamejei > Okamejei kenojei. The sequence continues at coordinate 51,058,743 of CM069139.1, forward strand.
AATGTAGCCAGTGCTTGAGGATGTATGTAATACCCTGCGCTATCATTAAAAGATGTTGCACACTTTAAGAGTTTGTGCATTGCTTATTTACAGTAAATACTCAAAAAAATCAGTTTAATCTAAATTCAATTACTAGATCTAAACATTATCCATTTCTTAAGACATGATAAACATTTTTAAATTGCCTAAGTGTCCAAATAACATTCACACAATAATTCACAATATAACATGATTTTTAAATCTCATTTTCATGAATTTATAGGCCAAATGGAAGTAATTTAGTGTTTGATTCCTGTAAATTAATGGCCATTTAAATCAACTTGAGAGTGGGTTTTAGTGGAATGCGGTAGATTAGAACGTTGCGGTTTGCGGTGAAGTCGGGAGGAAAAATACTGCTCGTTCATACATTTTTTTTTTTGTCCCCATTTTGCAACATGAAAATGTGATTAAAGGCTTCCTAAAAAACAAGTTTTAATGTAAAAATAAACTGTGTACCTTTTTTTTCTCCCCTACGCAAAATCCTTCCCGTTGTCGGCGCTCACGGCTTTTGAAGATGATTTTTAAATTACTCTAGCTAATAAATAATCTAGCGTAATTTAAAAATACCTTCATGAATGAAATGTCGGAGCAATTTTTCTTCCTCAACGAAATCCCCTAACATGGATCGATTTGCCCAGTCTGTGGAAAAATGGCACTTTAAACATGCCCCCCTCTGAAAGGCGCCAAGGTCACGCACACGGGGAGCGGCAGAACTGCAGCGCTGCTCAAGGTAAGTTTTGTAACATACTTATGTGTAGGCGATGGGCAGGCGGCCTTTGCAAGGTTACACGGTCATCGTCTCATTGCATGCCTTTTGCTCCGTTTCTCGGGGGAAACATCTGCTGTATCAAAGCCTGCCCACATCTCAGTTGCAAGCACCTTTCCATCCTAACCTCCGCGTGGTTGGATTTCCACAGCTGCCAAAATAAACATAGAATTAACATTATTGAGGAACCGACCTTGCTAGCTGTGCATTTGTTGCCCACCTCTAAACATCACAACGCAAGAGGTGACCACGAATCCTTGGAGCGCAGGAGGGCGAGGGGATGATCTTACAGAGGCGTATAAGATCATTTGGGGAATGCACAGGATCATTTATCCAGAGTAGGGGACTCAAGAACCGGGGGTTTAAGGTGAGGTGGGGGAAAATTTATTAGGAACCTGAGGAGCAACTTTTTCCACACAGAGGATGGTGGGTAAATGGAATGATCTGCCAGAGGAGGTAGTTGAGGCAGGTACTATATACAAAATTTAAATGGCATTTGGACAAGTACATAGAAAGGAAAGTTTATGGGCTAAACTCAGACAGGTGGGACTAGTGTAGATGGAAATTTTGGTCGGCATGCGCGAATAAGTGAGTTTGGTATTCCGACTGCGCATGCCCAGATCATGGGTCACTCGCGATAAACATTCTAGGCAGCTCAGCTGCTGTGTGTATACCAGGCACGTGCCGTCAGGGTAGGCAAGGTAGGCAGTGCCTACCCTGACTAAAATTATGACATGGTAATCATTAAATATAAATAGTAAAGGCATGGGAGAATTATGCCTATCGTAGAGATCCTGCCGCTCGCCGGCCGGCTTCCCGCAAATCCTTATATTCCGACAGCGCGCTCAAGGGACCTATTGAGGTTGTGTCGCGACCCGAAACGTCGCCTATCTCCTTCGCTCCTTAGATGCTGCTGCACCCGCTGAGTTTCTCCAGCATTTTGTGTAACCCACCTATTGAGGTTACTCGGCTGTGGGAATTTAAGGATTTGCGGGAAGCCGGCCGGCCGGCGGCTGACAAGAGTGAAGCCGGCAAGCGGCAGATGAGAGGTGTTCAGACGGAGAGCATTGCCAGAGGTGAGCGGGCCGGGAAAAGGCGCTGAAGTGGCAACCAGTTCTGCTGTCGGGTCCCGGCGGCCGCTCGCAGTCACCCGAGCTGCTTCTATCCCCAGAAAGGCGGCCAGTTCTGCTGTCCATGCCCAGAGCGCTGCGACAGCGGTGAGCGAGTCTGAAATAATCTCCGACCCCCTCCTTCTCAACATCCTGCCCTCCCCGCATCTTTAACCCCTGGCACAGACTCTTCACATGCTGTGAAAGGAACTCTCCCTCCAATTGGACCCTTAAATTAGTATTGTCATTCAATAAGATGACAACTGATTCAACGTCCCGGTGTGCTCCCGTTTTTCCCACCATCTCTCCACCTGCCGTCACCCTCTGTTCCCCACCTATTCAGTAATTAAAAAATGAAGCAGATTTAGAAGCCTTGGGCAAATTGAATTGTTACTTCTTATTTTTTTATTTTTAAGGAGAGAAAAATCTGCGCATGCGCGGTTTAAGATTTTTTTTTCAAGCCGTCTGCCTACCTTGAGTAATTACTCACGGCTCGTGCCTGGTGTATACAGGCCTGCGTTTCATCCATAGTAAGTATCGAACCCGGATCTATGGTGCTGCAAGCGCTGTTGAATTGCTACTAGACCGTCCCCTCCTGAGTGTCCCATCCCTGTCCGGGGTGACCCTGGACTGTCGGGACACCGGCCTGGAGCAGTAGCGGCCCCAGGCGTACGGCCAACGCGAAGAAGATGCGCTAACTCCAGCTCAACTCTGCCTGTTCCGCCGGGTTAACCGAAAGCCATGGATTGACGGGACACCGGCCCGGAGCAGTGGCGGCCCCAGACTTCCAGCCAAAGCAGGCCGTCAATCCAGGGCAGTCAGTTAACCCAGCGGGACAGGCAGAGTTGAGCTGGAGTTTGCGCCTCTCTACGTTGGCTGTAAGCCTGGGGCCGCAACTGCTCCAGGCTGGTGTCCCGTCAGTCCAGGGCTGTCGGTTAACCCAGGGGGACAGGCAGAGTTGAGCTGGAGTCAGCGTTTCTTCTCCGTGATGGCTGTAAGCCTGGGGCCGCCACTGCTCTGGGCCGGTGTCTCGTCAGTCCAGGGTCACCCTGAACATCTCAGACAGCCCCCAGACAGGGATGGGACACTCGGGAGGGGAGGGGGACGATCCAGTAGGAAATCAACAGCGCTTGCAGCGTCAGAGACCGGGTTCGATCCTGACTACAGATGAAACGCTGGTCTGTACGCACGCAGCAGTTCAGCTGCCAAGAATGTCTCTCCATCGGTTCAGTCTCTCCTCCTGTCTCCCACTCGCATCTGCCTCCTCTAGCTGTTACACCCCGCTCTCCCTCTACCTGGCACCCCTGTTCCTCAGATTAAGTATATTTTTAAACATAAATTATGAATACAGATAAGAATTTATGCACAGTTTATGCAGCCAGCGCTTCGTTCGCTTTTTCATTATTGCGAATGACCTGTCCCATGATTCCTTGCGTTTTTCAGAATACCGAAATCGCTTATTAGGCTGATGGGTCTGTTTTCATGCTGCATGACCTCTGTAGTCTATAACGTAATTGATTAAATGATTCATGTGATGAATATCAGGTATATAAAATACTTTGTATAGATATATAAAGGCATTTGTTCAGCAGATTTATGGCTCTGGCTTGCTCAGAGACAGAGTAACATTGTTGAAGTAATGTCACTTGCACAAAAATTAGCTAACCTGTTTATGAATACAGTAACAATTTTCAAAGTTAGGCAGTTGATCAGACAAATGTCACTGTAGCAACTTTGGTGTTTGTCTTTTTCATCTTTTAAGGAAGTTGTTTCTTGGCAGCATATCTTTTAATTTGAAGTTGTCAACGTTTCAAAATCAATTTATTAAAATCTTTTCATGGGATATGAGTATCTGGTAAGGCCTGCATTTACTCAGCCCGAAACGTCACCCATTCCTTCTCTCCAGAGATGCTGCCTGTCCTGCTGAGTTACTCCAGCTTTTTGTGCCTCAAACATGATAGGTACACTCCTGCAAAAACCTTGCAGCTCAAATCTTCTGCTTAGTACCAGATCCATCATTGCCACTAACGAACAGAGCACAATACAACAACATCTTGATAGAGTAAAATACAGTTTTTGCCACTAGGCTGGAATTTATGTGGCAAATTAATTTGTATTCCCAGTATTGAACGGATAAGATTATCGACAAGCATTATTTGTGGAGGTCACGAGGAAAAATAAAAAATATGTTCAAATGGTATGTTTTGTTGATATTTGTTAGTTTGTCAATGATGGTGTTACAATCTATAAAATGTTATTGATCGCTACTTTAATAACTTTTGCTATTTCTTGGTGAAGTTTTGGTAAAAATCAGTTCTCAACCCTTATTTGGTTGTGGTTTGCTGTGATGCTGAACGTTTTGAGGTGTAATGCAATTTACATAGATGAAACAAGTGTAATTGATACACAGTGTAAGAATGAGCAGAAGGAAATGTTTCTGTCCACAAATTAAATTTTAGAATTGCAAAGTTAATTGTTGGAAGAAATGTTTAGCAATTGGTTACATTTTTTTTTGTTCCAGCATTGAATTAAAAGAAGCAATGACAAAAGCTGAATTTGGGGATGGTTCAGAATATCAAAATGAACAATTGGTCTCCCATTGTGCTATTGTTCCTGAGGGAGGTATGATGGTTTGTGTAAATTACCAAAGTTCTGACAAATTAGATATGGTGTCACACTGTCATGTTATCAAGGGAAATCTGCAAAATCTTATCAAAATAGTAAATGATATAGAGGACTCATTCAATGTGGGTAACTATTGCAGCTAAGATATTTTAATTTGGAATACTTAGCTAAACAAATCGGCAAAATCGAAGTCTAATTATTTTTAATTTAATATATATATTTAATTAGTGATCACTAATTACATAGAAAGCAGCATAGTGAAAGTTTCTTTTATCCAAAAATCTCCCTTTGTATACAAACACAAATGCATATCTTGCCCTTTTGAATACAGCTGGTTCTGCTATAATGCATGCTTCCATAGAACAACAGGTGTCAGGTCAGTCCCCTTCTTCAGACGTCAGCCAGAAGAAGGGTTTCTGACCGGAAATATCACCAATCCATTTTCTTCAGGGAAGTTGCCAGACCAGCTGAGTTAATCCAGCATTTTGTGTCTATCTGAGATAAATCGGCATCTGCAGTTCATTTTTATTATATTTCTATAAAACAAATTGGATCTAATGTGATTGAATTTGGGAACACGACTTGTATTATGTGGACTGAATTGGTTAAAAGGTGATTTCAATCGGGAACTGAAAAATCACCTCAAAATTAGTTTGGCAATAAAGCAGAAAAAAAATCTGTCCTGGGGAGTGGGAAAAACAGCTTCAATGTAACCTTCCCGCAGTAATCAGATACTGCAGAGACCCCCATTTTTCAATACAAATAGCCATTGAAACTGACAGGTAAACACTTCTATTGACACCTGGCAATGACACCTTGCTAAACAATGTAACATACAGTGCTTTTAATTTACAGTAGCAATAACAGAAATAAGCTTCTAACTGTTAAAAATACCTTTATTTTTAGAATAAATAAGTTATTGCAATAATGAAACACTCTATCCCAAACCCGCTTTTCCCCAGTGAAACAATGGTTTTTATAACATAATTTTCTGCAACCTAATGGTATGTTAGGATCACAACTACTGTGATTCTAAAATAACTACTACCTGTACAATACTGCAATTTACTGTTCCCTGCCAACTCCATGGTCAACTCGTCCCTTCCCACCATAACCACTCCCTCCCCAGCACTTTCCCCTGCAACCGCAGGAGATGCAATGCCTGTCGCTATTTCTGCCCCCTTGACTCCGTCCAAGGACCCCAAAAGTCTTTCCAGGTGAGACAGAGGTTCACTTGCACTTCATCCAACCTAATCTACTGTATCCGCTGCTGTAGGTGTGGACTCCTGTATATTGGCGAGACCAAGCGCAGACTCGGCAATCGTTTCGCTCTACCCAAACCGTCACCATTCCTTCTCTCCAGAGATGCTGCCTGTCCCACTCAGTTACTCCAGCATTTTGTGTCTATCTTCTAGTATATCTTCCTCTGTACACCTTTTATTTCCTTTAGACTGAGCTTAGAGTTGAGTAAATTTGGGACTTTGGTGTTGAAAAATGTTAATTATAATTTTTCACAATATCTTATTCAGAATGCATGCCAAACCTTGTATTTATTGAAATGTTAGGGTTTTATTTCCATGCAAACATGTTTTATTAAAATTGAGCTCTTTAGTTAAACATCACCTTGTCGTTCAGATGTAGACAACAATAAGACGCAAAAGGTTAATGCTGAGGACCTTCTCAAGATTTCCTATGTAAACGCAAGAAATGTTCTTTCGGCTGTGAGGCCAATAAGTAGCCTAAAAATGGCAGACTACATGTACCCTGATTTGCCGATTACTAAACATAGAGAACAGGTAGGAATAACCTTCATGTTGTACAATTTATTCTAATTACTGTATCATCATGAAATACTGAATTCTGATGAGTATTCATCATTGTAAACAAGGCTTCTCATCTGGTAAAATATAAAACTCCCAACCTCTTTTTGTTGCACTTGTGCTTAAAATATTTTGTTTTGCAATTGCAGTTAGTTAATCTCATTGAAAATAATTCGATTGTCATCATCTGCGGTGCTACTGGCAGTGGCAAGAGTACACAACTACCGCAATATATTCTTGAACACTACTTAAAAAAACATGCATTCTGCAATATTGTAGTGACTCAGCCACGAAAAATTGGAGCAATCAGTATTGCCCGGTGGATCTGCAAAGAACGTTGTCTGACAATTGGAGGCCTGGTAGGCTATCAGGTATATTGTTGTTTCTGTTTTTTATTTTTAAACTTTGTAGTTTCATTTAAGTTGTTTAGGAAATGATTTTCTGGAATGTTGTATCATGACTGATTAAAGCTAACTAATAGTGAATAAAATGCTGAATTAGCTTTTCATAATATTTGCGATAAATTTCTCAAACATGTAAATATTTTAAATTGACTAGTCTATAATTTGTTAAAAACAGTATGTAAATGTACACGTTTACTTAGCATGTTTAATGGCTCTTTCTGAAGAGGGACAGTTTTGGTCCGTCTGCTCTCGGAAAAATTACATTAAACAGGAAAGAATGCAGAGATGATTTGCGTGATGGTGCCAGGATTTGATGGGCTGAGCTATAGGATTGGCAGGCTAGGAACAGGCTAGGAGTGCAAGAGGCTGAGGGATAATCTTACAGCGATGTATAAAATCATGAGGGGAATGGATAGGGTGAATGCAGTCAGTTGATTACCCAAAGTAGGAGAATCGAGAACCAGATCACATAGGTTTGAGGTGAGAGGAAAGGTTTACTCGTTCTGCATTCCCGTCAGCTCCCTTCAGAATCTACAATTTGCTTGCTACTTGGGGGTAATTTACAGCAGCCAATTAATTTACCAAACTGAATGTATTTTGGACGTGAAAGGAAACCTAAGGCTAAAAGGAATCCATGTAGTCACAGGCAGAACGTACAAACTTTATACAGCACCAGAAGTCAGGAATGAACATGGATCACGAGTTTGAGTTGTTTTTGGAGACACATGTAGCTTGTTCTCACTAATTGCCAGGATGTACATAGTGCAATATTCCTTTAAGGTGTAACCTTTAAGGTGAGGGGGCAAAGATATAATATGAACCTACGGGGCAACATGTAACACAGAGGGTAATGGGTATATAGCACAAGCTGCCGTAGGAGGTAGTTGTGGCAAGTATTATCAAAACATTTAAGAGATGTTTGACAGGTACATGGATAGGATAGGTTTAGAAGGATATGGGCCGTGAGGGCAGGTGGGACTAGTATAGATGGGCATGTTGATCGGAAGAACCTGTTTCCAGCTGTGTGACTTTTAAGATCAACAGATGAAAAAAAATGTTGAACTTCAGGGATATGGGTTAGATCAACAGAAAACATACATGGGATGAAGTGCCTAAATATTTTTCAGGAAATGAAGCTTTAAAGGCATTGACTCATGGAGGTAGACACAATATGCTGGAGTAACATAGCAAGACAGGCAGCATCTCTGGAGAGAAGGAAAGGGTGACGTTTCGGGCCGAGACCCTTCTTCTTCAGACTGATTGACTCATGGAGGTCTCTCAGTAGACAGAATGCTTAATAACTATGCACTATTAGCGTTAGATTAAAAAAAAAATTTTTTATTAGAAGTAATCCATCATAACAACGGTATAACAACTTTTCAAATACACAACCAACTTATTTCAATAAGTATACGGATGTTACAAATAATTCTTATAAACTTCTATTTTTTAGAAAGTAGAAAAAGAAAATAATAGATTTTAATCAATAAGAATAGTGATTAAATAATAATTTTGATTATATAGAGCGAGAAAGAGAAGAGAAAAAAAAGAAAAAAAAGATTATAGTATACATCTTAATAGTGAATAACACAATTTCAAATAACGATATCATAGAGACATGCATACAAATCCAAAAAAAAAATATATATATTTTCATCTAATCCTGCCGGGTACCCATTGAGTTGTGATGCCAAGAACAGCTACCCCTTCAAATATTCTGTGTCTGGAGACCATATCTGTTCAAAGAGTTCGTATTTGTCCATTAGGACAAATCTGATTCTTTCCAAATGCAACGTCTCCAGCATTTCCATTGTCCACATTTTAATTGTGGGGGATAATGTTCCCTTCCAAAATTTCAATATTAATTTTTTCCCTATTATCAAACAGTAATCCAAGAAATTTCTTTGGTTGACTGTTAATATTAGATTTGAATCCGGAACTCCTAATATTATTAATTTTGGATCTGGGTTAATTTTAGTTTTAAGAACTTCAGAGATAACTCTAAAGATTTCTGTCCAATAATAGTTGAGTTTTATACATGTTACAAAACTATGCGTTAAGTTAGCTTCCAAGTTCTGACATTTATCACAAATAGAAGAAATGTTAGGATAAATTCTATTTAATTTCGTTTTTGAATAATGTAATCTGTGTAATACCTTAAATTGTATCAATATATGTCTAGCATTTAATGAGCAACGATGTATACATTGTAGGCTTTCTTCCCAAGTTTCCTTCATTATAGATAAACCTATTTCATTTTCCCATGTTTGTCGATATATTTCCGAAGTTGGGATTTCCCTATCCAAGATAGTATTGTATATATACTCTATTAATTTTTCTGTATTTGGGTGTTTATTTAACAACATCTAATAATGCTGGTTTTCTATTTTTATAGTCTTGCGTATTTGACTTGATATAGTTTCTAATTTGTAAATACCTAAATATGTTATTTGACTGCAATCCATAGATATCCTGTAACTCTTGAAATGAAAGAAATTTTCCTTTCTTGTAAAGGTGGTCTATCCTTTTAATTCCTAAATCATTCCAGTGTCTAAACCCCTTGTCCAATACAGAGGGCTTAAACAAAGGATTATTCATAATTGACAAACAAAGTGACAAATTATCCATATGTAGGGTCTTAACTATTTGTTTCCAAGTACGTCTATTGCTATGAATTATAGGGTTATCACCATATGGTTTTTTTTGTACTTCCCTTGGTGCAAAAAGAATCAAACCTACATCAAAAGGCAAACAGTCGGACTTCCGGTGGCGCTATGGAGTGAATGGAACTCGCGCCATTCAGCTCCGTCAAAACTGTATAAAAAACGGGGGTAAAAGGGGTAAATTGAAACCACTTACCAGAGGAGAACAGTTCTGAACGGCTCCAGTAACGTTGAAAAGGTGCGTGACGTCATCAGGCGCGCGACTTTAATAAGAAAAATGTCGCTGCATTGCTCCCCCCCCACCAAGGGAAAAAGCTTGTGAAAAGGGAAGTAGGCCTCACTGGAGCCTCGGGCTCGAGTTTGAGTGCCTCCCAGGAAGATATTTTAAAGATGGACGACCTCAAAAAAATCATTATGGGTGAGTTGAAACAAATGCTTAAAGATATGAAAAAAATATATAAAGAAGAAATAAAGACTTTAAGAGCCGACATCTTGGTGTATCATGAGAATTTTAAAGGTGAGTCCAAAAAGGAAGTTATAGCAGCTGTAAAGACTATGATGGACGAATGGAAAGATAAAGCGGATACTGCTTTGCAACAACAGATGGATGTTGTAAACCGTAAAACTGGTGAGATGGAGGTGCTGCTGGATACCAAGTTGGAACCGATTATAACTTCACTTAACCAACAAAATGACGTAATCAAGGAACTGAATCAGCCGAAAAGCGCCTTGCCGAGAACAAGCGTTTATCAGAATTATTACATAAAGTAACTGAGAAACGCATTGACATGGAAGAACGTCAGAGGCGTAAGAATCTGCGTATTGTTGGGTTGAGTGAAGGCCGAGAGGGAAATCAAGACCCTCGAAAATTTGCTGCAAAACTTTTAAAAGATATTCTGAACTTGGACCAAGAACCTCTGCTGGGCCGAGCACACAGGGCATTGAGACGTACCCCTAGGAAGGATGCTCCCCCAAGACAGATGATTGTGAAGGTGGCTTACGATCATGTTTTTGAAGATATGATGAAGATAATAATACGAAAGAAAAATCTAAAATATGAGGGAAACAACATCAGTATTTTTAAAGATTACCCTGCGGAAGTGGCCAAGAGAAGATCTTTATTATTTATAGAAACAAGAGGTATCCTGAAGAATCTGAGATATGGCCTGATGTACCTGGCAACATTAAGGGTAACTTATGATAATAAGGATTCACCAAACATACAGAAGCTCTTGAATTCGCTCGAGATATTCAGAAGAAACTGGAAGAGGAAGGAGGAGAGGAAGAAGAAGATGAAGATGAAGGGTACTGAATATTACTGATCACCTACTTGATGAGACTGATTAACGATCACTTATCTAATGATACTGTCCACCCACAGAAAAGGAGGAGGATTTACATTGAAGGAGGACTCGCAGGGAAGGAGACGGAACAATGGACATGGACTCTATCTTGGGGTCAAGGAGGGATGGATGGATTATTAATAAATATAGTTTTGTATTAACTACGCCTCAAAAATGTATGTTAGCTCTCCTAATATAGTGCTACGATACTAATTGTAATTAATATTAGTAGTATTATAAATCACTAAGTATATAAATTTAATACCCCACCCCGACATATATAGCCCTTAAGGCAAAAACGGAGCTGGAATTATTAACATCTTTTTTTTTTCTCACAGAACTCCGTAGATTAGTAGCCACGCTAGTGTGGCTTACACTAACACTAACTGCACTAACTATAGTTGTAGTCACTTTTTTTCCCTTTACAGTTTATTAATATCACCTATTTTACTTACATTTTTTATTATTATTTTTATATTATGTATTTTATTTCATATTATATACTATATGGATTTGAGTATGATTGGTATTATATAGTTAGTTCAAGGAGACGTGTGTATAAGATAATGTCACAGATATTAAATTTCATCGATCCGATGTCTGGGTATAGGATTGGGTTGGATGAGCTGAGACATCTACTCCATTATAAACCACCTTAATAATAAAATGTATGATATAAACACTCGGATTGGGGGTGATGGAATCACCTTCTGTAGTTGGAATGTTAAGGGAATTAATGAACCAATTAAAAGAGGTAAGGTTTTAGCTCAATTAAATAGATTGAAATCTGATATTATTTTTCTCCAAGAGACACACCTTAAAAAAGACGCGCAGCATAGATTAACAGCAAAATGGATTTCCAAAGTATATCACTCTTCATTTACACATAAGTCTAGAGGGGTAGCAATAATTATTTGTAAAGGTATACCTTTTAAACAAAGCTCAATAATAGAAGATGTTGAGGGTAGATATATAATAATTACAGGTGAATTATATTCTAAAAAAGTAATCCTTATGAATATATATGGTCCTAATTTTGATAATCCATTATTCTTCAAGAAAATATTAATAGAATATTGACTGGCCTTGAGGGGGATACGACATATATTGCCTGAAGTAGATTCATATTGCCCGAGTCGAAGACTCGGGCAATATGGATCTAGTGAGGGCAATATATGTCGTATCTCCCGAAAGAGGACAGTCAATATTGTTATTATTACCCATATCAGACATCTAGAGGAAAATCAGCTCGGCGGACTTCCACGTAAAATTTAACCAAAATGGACGCGGCAGTCTTCCTGTCTGCCGTTTGAATATTCTAAATTTCCCACGCAGCGTCACGTTGCCGTCACGTTGCCAAGTTCCCGGATGTGAGACCAGGGGAATATAAGACTATATTCCCCGCTGTTTTAACAGGTAAAGTCCATAGGCGTTCGCAAGAAAGGGGAATACAAGAAAATATTCCCCTGTTACCCCTGCTGGCAGTAAAAACGAAGGGAATACAATTTTGTAAAAGCATACCTCAGATGTGTGATATGGGTAATAATAATAGAATATTGACTGGCCTTGAGGGGGATACGACATATATTGCCTGAAGTAGATTCATATTGCCCGAGTCGAAGACGAGGGCAATATGGATCTAGTGAGGGCAATATATGTCGTATCTCCCGAAAGAGGACAGTCAATATTGTTATTATTACCCATATCAGACATCTAGAGGAAAATCTGAACATCTCAGCTCGGCGGACTTCCACGTAAAATTTAACCAAAATGGACGCGGGCAGTCTTCCTGTCTGCCGTTTGAATATTCTAAATTTCCCACGCAGCGTCACGTTGCCGTCACGTTGCCAAGTTCCCGGATGTGAGACCAGGGGAATATAAGACTATATTCCCCGCTGTTTTAACAGGTAAAGTCCATAGGCGTTCGCAAGAAAGGGGAATATAAGAAAATATTCCCCTGTTACCCCTGCTGGCAGTAAAAACGAAGGGAATATAATTTCGTAAAAGCATACCTCAGATGTGTGATATGGGTAATAATTAACAATATCCCTATATCCACTCAACATAATCTAATAATTGGAGGTGATTTTAATTGTACCTTAGGTAATTATTTAGATAGATCATCAACGAAAAGGAAAACTATTTCTAAGTCAAGTACATTTATAAATTATTTTATTAATACAGCAAACGTTAAGGATATCTGGAGAACTGATAACCCATCTGATCGAGAATATTCATTCTTTTCACCTGTATTTGGAACCTACTCGAGGATAGACTATTTTTTAATAGACTCTAAACTAATCCCATTTACATATGACTCAAAATATCATAATATTATTATCTCAGAACATGTTCCATGAACATTTAAGATAAAATTAAAAGATATAATTATTAAAACCTCTAACTGGAGACTCAACCCCCAAATATTAAAGGATAGGGCTTGTTATGATTACTTGGTAAAACAAATTAAATTATTTTTTGAAACTAATGACAAACCTGGAATTTCACCATCATTGCTCTGGGATACATTTAAAGCATTTATGCGTGGTGCGATAATATCAGCACAAGCATATTTTAATAAAGAAAATCGAAAGACTCAACAAAAGTTGGAAAATGAAATAAAACTATTAGATATTGAAAATGCAATATCCCCTTCTAAGGGATTAAGTAATAAAATTGCATCATTAAAATACAAGCTAAATAAAATATACTCAAATCAGATTATTAAACTTTTTCAACAGACTAAACAAGTACATTTTGAATTTGGGGATAAACCACATAAATTACTGGCACGACAGCTTAGAAAATTAGATGAGGAGAAAATGATACATAAAATTAGATCTGATCAAGGAGAAATATTGACTTTACCAAAAGATATCAATGATACATTTTTACAATATTATCAAAATCTTTACTTATCTAAACTAGCAGGACATCAGATGGAATGGAAACATTCCTACAAGAATGTCATGTTAATAGTTTAACGCTGATATATCAGTAAAAGATATTGAAGAATCAATTGGATCATTAAATAACGGAAAAGCTGCAGGCCCTGATGGCTTAGGTGTTGAATTTTATAAGAAGTTTCATGATCTAATCTCTCCACGCTTACATACAATATATAAATGTGCTTATGAACAAGGAGAGTTACCAGAATCATTAAATGAGTCTACAATTACACTTATCCCTAAAGCTGATAAAGATTTGGAAGACCCTGGATCATACAGAGCAATAGCTCTTTTAAATACTGATCAAAAAATACTAACTAAAATTTTATCTCGGAGGCAAAACTTATACTCTTTAGGGGTTGTAGACAAGGATGCCCGTTATCACCATTACTATTTGCTCTGGTAATAGAACCATTAGCCGAAATGATTAGATCAGAACCAGAAATATATGGATATAATACCAAAACTACAACGAATAAAATATCTCTATACGCAGATGACATCTTAATTTATATTACAAAACCGGAGATTAGTATTCCCAATCTATTTAATGTTATAACTAAGTTTAGTACATTTTCTGGGTATAGAATTAATTGGAATAAAAGTGAAATTATGCCTATAACTGGAATAAAATTAAATATATTAGAACAATTCCCACTTAAAATAGTCACGGACAAACTCAAATATCTAGGAATTAATGTATCTAAATCGTATAACTGTCTATTTAAATATAATTATCCTCAATTATTAAATAAACTAAAAATATATATTTTATATTGGAAAACACTACCTATATCAATGATCGGTAGAATAAATGCTATAAAAATGATTTTTTTACCACAATTGTTATATTTATTTCAAGCAATCCCTTTATATCTCCCTAAAATGTTTTTTAAAAATATAGATACTTTGGTTAATAGTTTTATTTGGGACTATAAAAACCATCGAATAAGTAAAAAACATCTATGTAAATCTAAAATAAATGGTGGACTAGCACTACCAAATTTCCTATATTATTTCTGGGCAGTTCAGATTAAGAATATGAATTTTTGGTTGGTAAATTTAGATCATGAACCAAGCTGGCTAAAGATGGAAAAGGAAGATTGTTTGCCTTTTGATGTAGGTTCGATTCTTTTTGCACCAAGGGAAGTACAAAAAAAAAATGTATGGTAACAACCCTATAATTCATAGCAATAGACGTATTTGGAAACAAATAGTTAAGACCCTACATATGGATAATTTGTCACTTTGTTTGCCAATTATGAATAATCATTTGTTTAAGCCCTCTGCATTGGACAAGGGGTTTAAACACTGGAATGATTTAGGAATTAAAAGGATAGAACACCTTTATAAGGAAGGAAAATTTCTTTCATTTCAAGAGTTACAGGATATCTATGGATTGCAGTCAAATAACATATTTAGGTATTTACAAATTAAAAACTATATCAAGTCAAATACGCAAGACTATAAAAATAGAAAACCAGCATTATTAGATGAATTGTTTAATAAACACCCAAATACAGAAAAATTAATAGCGTACATATATAATACTATTTTGGATAAGGAAATCCCAACCGGAAATATATCGACAAACATGGGAAAATGAAATGGGTTTATCTATAACGAAGGAAATTTGGGAAGAAAGCCTACGATGTATACATCGTTGCTCATTAAATGCTAGACATATATTGATACAATTTAAGGTATTACACAGATTACATTATTCAAAAACGAAATTAAATAGAATTTATTCTAATATTTCTCCTATTTGTGATAAATGTCAGAACTTGGAAGCTAATTTAACGCATAGTTTTGTAACATGTATAAAACTTAATTATTATTGGATAGAAATCTTTAGAGTTATTTCTGAAGTTCTTAAAATTAAACTAGACCCAGATCCAAAATTAATAATATTAGGAGTTCCGGATTCAAATCTAACATTAACAGTAAACCAAAGAAATTTCTTGGATTACTGTTTGATAATAGAGAAAAAATTAATATTGAAATTTTGGAAGGGAACATTATCCCCCACAATTAAAATGTGGACAGTGGAAATGTTGGAGACGTTGCATTTGGAAAGAATCAGATTTGTCCTAATGGACAAATACGAACCCTTTGAACAGATATGGTCTCCATATACAGAATATTTGAAGGGGTAGCTCTTCTTGGCATCACAACTCAATGGGTACCCGGCAGGATTAGATGAAAATAACTCTCTGTTTTTCTTTTTGATTTGTATACGTCTCCATTAATATCGCTATTTGAAATTGTGTTATTCACTATTAAGATGTATAGTATAATCTCTCTCTTTTTCTATATAATACTTTATTTTAATTAAACACATATAACAGGAATATATACATATACATATATTTTTTCTCCTCATTTTTCTTTTTCTCTTTATAATCAAAATTATTATTTAATCACCATTCTTATTGATTAAAATCTATTCTTTTCTTTTTCTACTTTAAAAAAAAATAGAAGTTTATAAGTACTATTCGTAACATTCGTATACTTATATGGTTGTGTATTTGAAAAGTTGTTGTAATACCGTTGTTATGATGGATTCCTTTTAATAAAAATATTATTACACAAAAGGCAAACAGTCTTCCTTTTCCATCTTTAGCCAGCTTGGCTCATAATCTAAATTTACCAACCAAAAATTCATATTCTTAATCTGAACTGCCCAGAAATAATATAAGAAATTTGGTAGTGCTAGTCCACCATTTATTTTAGATTTACATGGATGTTTTTTACTTATTCGATGATTTTTATAGTCCCAAATAAAACTATTAACCAAAGTATCTATTAAAAAAAAAACATTTTAGGGAGATATAAAGGGATGGCTTGAAATAAATATAACAATTGTGGCAAAAAAAAATCATTTTTATTGCATTTATTCTACCGATCATCGATATAGGTAGCGTTTTCCAATATAAAATATTTTTTTTTAGTTTATTTAACAATTGAGGGTAATTATATTTAAATAGACAGTTATAGGATTTAGATACATTAATTCCTAGATATTTAAATTTGTCCGTGACTATTTTAAGTGAGAATTGTTCTAACATATTTAATTTTATTCCAGTTATAGGCATAATTTCACTTTTATTCCAGTTAATTCTATACCTAGAAAATGTGCCAAACTTAGTTATAACACTAAGTAGATTGGGAATACTAATCTCCGGTTTTAAGATGTCACCTGCATCTAGAGATATTTTATTCGTTGCAGTTTTGGTATTATATCCATATATTTCTGGTTCTGGTCTAATCATTTCGGCTAATGGTTCTATTACCAGAGCAAATAATAATGGTGATAATGGGCATCCTTGTCTACAACCCCTAAAGAGATTAAGTTTTGCTGATAACATTTGATTTGTTAATATTCTTGCAGTTGGATTCGTGTATATGATTTTTACCCATTTGTAAAATCTATCCCACAGTTGAAATTTCTGCATTATTTTAAATAAATATGGCCATTTAACCTGGTCAAATGCTTTTTCAGCATCTAAGGATATGACAGCTAGTTCAATATCATTCACTCTTTTTGAGTATATGATATTGAATAGACTATATAAATCTATATAAATCTATATAAATCTATTATATAGATTTATAATAGTATTAGTACTTAAATAAGACATCTGGCTTTGAGTATTCTCACCACGCAAGAGGTTTTCTCCCCCATAAGTCTTTTCCCCAGGGACTGGGTGCCTATATATATCATGAAATTATCAAGGCTAATTAAATGTTACCTTTTGTGTCTCAAGGATAAGAAAATAAGATAGAAATGATGCTTGAACTATACAAAATCCCAGTTAAATTAGAAATAGGAGTGCAATGATCTCTGCATTGGGCGGCGGTTGTGTTCCTATAAATAGTCTGTAATACAAAGCCACGTCAACTGTGCATGTGCCAAGAGATGGAATTTGAGGAAGAAATAATGTTTTCATTTACTTTTTCAAACAAAACTCTCACAAGAGCGAATTTTATTCCATGTTTCAATTTTGAGTAATGATTTTGTGAATTCTAAGGGCAAATTACCATCAACATTACCTGAACGGCTGTAATGCAATGGTTACCAGTGCCTGTAATAATTTTCCTACCAAATTTGCAATGGGTTTATTGACCTTGGACAAAGTCCCTTTAGCTTTACCAGAATTATTCCTCCACTCCAAAGATTAAATTAGTTACTTCAGCATTTTGTGTCTGTCTAAATGTAGCAAAGACCATTTAAAAATGACCGTGGGGAATAGAAATGGGATGGTACTGGACAATTGGTGTTAAATTTGCAGCAATTATGTATAAATGTGCACCTTGCTGGCTTAGACTTAACTGTGCTACTATGCAATAAAATAATACCATGTTGGTTCTTATAAAGTAATTATTTTGTTGTTGGTCTTTCTTCATAAATTGATTATTTCTCTTTTTATTCTCAAAATAAGGTTGGATTAGAAAAAGAAGTGGGTTTGGACACACAACTTACATATGTCACAACAGGCGTTCTACTTCAAAAAATTGTAAACGCAAAAAGTTTGACTCAATTTACACACATCTTCATTGATGAAGTAGGGTATATTTAATCAACTTTCTCATCCCTTTATGTCAGAACATGATTTTAAGTTGTACTGTGTGTGTCTTATTAAACGTGTACCTTTTATTAATGAATAACTATATTTACTGAAAGAAAGGATAATGTAATCCCTTACATGAATGAATGAATAAGTTTATTGGCCAAGTATGTACACGTACAAGGAATTTGCCTTGGTACTCCGCTCGCAAGTAACAACGTGACATACAGTAAAAAATTAAGAATAAAACATTATAGTTTAAACATGTGAATTAAATAAAATACCAGAACAAAAGGAGGTTGCAGACATTTGGTTATTGAGTAGAGCTACTATTCGTGGAAAACGTTTATGTCTGTCTGTGGTGGCTTTGACAGTCCGGAGTCGCCTTCCAGAGGGAAGTGTTTCAAAGACCTTGTGGCCAGGGTGAGAGGGGTCAGAGATGATCTTACCCGCTCGCTTCCTGGCCCTTGCAGTGTACAGTTCATCAATGGGGGGAAGGTTACAGCCAACAACCTTCTCAGCTGATCGAACGATTCGCTGCAGCCTCCAGATGTCGTGCTTGGTGGCTGAGCCAAACCAGACCAAGGTGAGGATAGACTCTGCGATAGCAGTATAGAATTGGACCATCATTGCCTGTGGCAGATTGTGTTTCCTAAGCTGCCGCAGGAGGTGCATCCTCTGTTGGTCCTTTTTGATTGTGGAGTCGATGGTGGCCCCCCTTTTAAGGTCCTTGGAGATTATGGTTCCAAGGAACCCAGAACTTCCAAGGAACATTGCCATTCAAAATAGGAATATGTTAAATTTAGCAAGACTAATGGGCCACAACTGCTGTAGATGTGTAGGAAGGAACTGCAGATGCTGGTTTACACCGAAGATAGATGCAAAATGCTGGAGTAACCCAGCGGGATAGGCAACATCTCTGGAGAGGAGGAATGGGTGATGTTTCGGGTCAAGACCCTTCTTCAGACTGAGTTGGGAGGAGGGAGACTAGAGATATGGAAGGGTAAGGTCTGAAAACAACACATCAATGATGATGATAAGTAAATGTAGAATGGTTCATTGTTTGCTGAGGAGAAGGTGACAATGTAGCATACAATTAATAATATTTAATCAGGGGGACAGTGGAACTAGTCAGAATTAGGATTGGGGAGGGACGGAGACAGAGGGAAAATGAGGGTTATATGAAGTTGGAGAAATCAATATTCATACCGCTGGGTTGTTAACTGCCCTATCGAAATATGAGGTGTAGTTCCTCCAATTTGCATCGGACCTCACTCACACTACAGGAGGCCCAGGACAGAAAGGTCAGTATGAGAATGGGAGGGGGAGTTAAAGTGTTTAGCAACCCTGTTTAGCTACGGAGGTCACGTAGGCCTAGGCAGACTGAGCAGAGGTGTTCAGCGAAACGATCGCCAAGCTTGTGCATGTTCTCGCCGATATATAGGAGTCCACACCTGGAACAGCAGATACAGTAGATGAGGTTGGAGGAGGTGCAAGTGAATCACCTGAAAGGACTGTTGGGGTTTAGTTTAGAGATACAGTGCAAAAACTTTTAAAATCTTTTCCCTGTACGAGGACCCGACCTTTCATCTGTCGGGTCTCCGTTGTCGTTGGGGCCTAGCTCCTTGAAACGGCCTCCAACCAGACCTGAGGCTCCAGTCGCGGAGCTGCGGACTACTCACCGTCGTGGAGCTGGCCGAGTTAGGAACGGGAGGAGCTGTGGTGGCGTGCTGCTGCTGCCCGACCCCGGAGCTTCGGAGGCACCAGCTGCAGGCTGGTGGACGGTAACACCGGGAGCTCGCGAATCCCTGGTGGGAGACCACTTTTCGGAGCTCCCACGGCGGCAACTTCTCCCGCCTGAGTTGCGGGGTTGAAAATGACCTGGAGCGGGGCCTTGCATCGCCCGGCGCGGCCTGAATGGCCACGGGACTTATTTACCATCACCCGCCGGGGGCTTTGACTCTGACATCGGGAGGAGAATGGGGTGTGCAGGGGAGAGATAAGACTTTGCCTTCAATGAGGTTCAAATGACAATAAACGGTATTGTATTGTACTTCTGATTCATCTCTGGTGCAAAATGTATCTTGGTCTTAAAAGTATTTCATGATTCGGGCTTTGCAGCTTTCTCCTCGCAAGAGGGCTGAAAACAAATTTTCCTGATGATTTATCTTCGAGTTTTTGGTACTAATATTAAAAGTGTGCCTACTACTGGATTAAGGCTGGAACATTAAGTTCAAATAATGTTAATGAGTAAATAGAAGTGATTTTACATAGCTGAAAGATCACTGCAATAAAAAATGTCAAATTTTAAGGAAAGTTTGATAATACGTAAAAATGAACCTCTGATTAATTAGTGTTATCACATCTAGGTGCATGAGCGTAGTGAAGACATGGATTTATTGTTGTTGATTGTTCGTAAACTGCTACGTACTAATTCACGGTCTATTAAGGTGAGCTGATACAATATAACTCCCTCAAGGATAGAAATATATCTGTTGCATACAGTACATTGCAAATAGGTTATCTGGAGGAGCATATCTGATCATAATCAAAGGAACATACATAATCCATAAGGCTCTGTCTTCCTCCACCCCTGTTATCCAGTATATGTTTGCCAATCTTTATTATTTTTACTAGATAATAGAATTCATATGTTTGATATGGTAACTCCTAAACATACAGAAATGTTCACAGAAGCATAACACGGTTACAATATCGAAAGAGGCTTGGAAAGTCCAGATAGTCTCTGTATGGAAAGCATTCCAGTTAGTCTCATTTCCTCTCATAACCCTGCCGATTCATTTCCTCCACAGGCTTGCCCAGCTCCCTTTATGCAGACCATCACTAATCACCTTCATTCCGAGTCCTCTAGTTGTGCCAGTACCCCTTTCTGGTCTGCGGCAGTACCGTATGCTGTGTAAATCCTGTCCTGGTTTAACTTGGCAAAATGCAACTCCTCTCACCTACCAAAATTAAATTCCACCTGCCCTTCCTTTACCCACTTCTGCAGATCATTAAGATCCCTTTATAATCTTAGATAACTCTTTTCATAGCACCACAACAGCAATTTTGGTGTCATCTGAAAACTCTCTAACCGTGTTAACAAAATTGTCATCCAGATTGTTAATATACTTGGCAAACAACAGTTGAGCCAGTTCTGATCCCAGTGGCACACCACTGGCCACAGGCCTCCAATCTGAATAACAGCCAAATCACTACTGCCCTCTGACTCCTCCCAAGCTAATTTTTTATCCAGTTGGCCAGCTCGCCCTGGAATCTAACGAGAAAAATTTCCAGGACGTGCTTAACAAATTCCGCCTATCAAAGGCAATCCTAGTCCATATGGGGGATGTTGGAATCACCTACTATTACCACCTTATTGCTCTTCTGATATATTTGTTCCTCTAATTCCTGCTAACATTTGTGGGGCCCTGTAATATAATCTAATCAAGGTGATTACCCCCTTATTTCTAAATTCCATGCCTATAGCCTAATTGGTAGAATTATCCTTGGTCTCAGACAGCAAATGTATTGTGCATGCATGTGTTGTATTCCACTTGTGAAATTTGGTTCCATTGACTAAAATGCAACCAAAATTTTGAAAATTAAGTAAGATGTGTGATTTGCATAAATATTATACCATTTGTATGAAAGCATTGCTTTGACACCCAAACAAATACTCCCTTTATAATTCTGCAACTTACAAAAGAGATACAAAGATAAGGAGGAATTTCTTTAGTCAGAGGGTGATGATTCTGTGGAGTTTGGTTGGCTGTCGAAGGCAAGACATTGGGTAGTTTTAAAACCGAGATAAATTGTTTTTTGATGAGTGAAGACCAAAGATTACAGGGAGAAAGCAGGAGAATGGTAGAATAGACTCAATGGGTCGAATCTTTTTACTATACTTTGTATCTTTCTTGTTATCTATTGAACTTGAATTTGACTTGATTATGTTGATGTATAGTATATCTGATGTGATTGGATTGCATGAAAAAACAAACCTTTTTACTGTATCACAGCTCATGTGACAATAATAAATATAAACCAAAGTTTTCAATGTTCTTTCTGTACACAACATTACAAGTTGGCACGTGGAATGTTTTTATAGTTTTGGTCTTGTAAAACATTCTGGATTTAATCTATTTTGTATTTCATGGAAATTTGGCTCTGACTGGAAATCAATGTTTCTTCATTGCAGGTGATCTTAATGTCTGCTACCATTAATTGCATGGAGTTTGCAGACTATTTTGCAGTGCCGTTCCATAATAGCCTGACCCCAGCATATGTATTCCAGGTGGAGGGAATCCCGCACACCATTGATGAATATTATCTCGATGATCTCCAACATCTTATTCACTACCCGGTGAGACTACTTTGAAAGAAAATCTTGAATATGTTTAGAAAAACAACTGTATTTCTACAAAGTAACATTTATTTGATTTTCTGAAAATTATCACACAGGACTACATAATTTAACTTCAATGTTTTAAATTTGATGTAACAACTAATGTGTGTAGTCATCTTATTTTGGCTGAGGCCTTAATTTAACAAAATGGTTTGAGTTGAGAATATGCGTAAACGTATGTAAATTGGTCGCCTTTAAATAACTTACTAGCTAATTTTTAGCGGTTTCCCAGGTTATAGGAGTAGCATAGGTCATTCGGCCCATCGAATCTACTCTGCCATTCAATCATAGCTGATCTCTGCCTCCTAATCCCGTTTTCCTGCCTTCTCCCCATAACCCTTGACACACGTTCTGATCAAACATTCGTCTATTTCTGCCTTAAAAATACTGACTTGGTCTCCACAGCCCTCTGTGGCAATGAGTTCCACAGATGAACTACCCTCTTACTAATGATGTTCCTCCTCGCCTCCTTTCTAAAAGAGCGCCCTTTAATTCTGAGGCTATGACCTTTGGTCCTAGACTCCCACCAGTGGAAACATCCTTTCCATGTCCACTCTATGCCTTTCATTATTCTGTAAGTTTCAATGAGGTCCCCACTCAACCTTCCAAACTCCAGCGAGTAGCGGCTCAGTGTTGTCAAACGCTCATCATATGCTAACCTACTCATTCCTGGAATCATTCTTGTAAACCTCCACTGGACTCTCTCCAGAACCAGCACATCCTTCTTCAGATATGGAGCCCCAAATTTGCAAGGGCTTTCCCCTATAGGTTTTAGTAGTTTGCTGACCAAGCAAATTTTGTTGTATAATAAATGTTGTGAAAAATTACTAATGCTGCAAATATTGATGATAACAACTTAACACAAGGGCCCCTTAATAGCCTGAGCAAGAAGGAAGAGGGAGGCAGTCAGAGGAATCAGAGAGGTGACTATCAGAGAGGTGTCAGAAGAGAGGATTTTGAAACTGAATCTTAATTGATGTATTTTCCAATAAAACACCAGTATTATTGACTTATTTAAATAACAAGTAAACCTTTTGGCTGAATATGACTGTATTCCCTACAAGAAAATTTCCAAGAAAAAAGTTGCATCACGGCCTGGTTCACTATATAGACTTGGGTACATTATTTTTGACTTTGCACTACTATTATCTATTTGTCTGTTTTTATGAGTGTGTGTATACTGAACTTATTTTGTTTATTATGGGTTTTAACATAGAAACACAGAAAATAGGTGCAGGAGTAGGCCATTCAGCCCTTCGAGCCAGCACAGCCATTCAATATAATCATGGCTGATCATCGAAAATTAGTACTCCATTCCTGCTTTCTCCCCATATCTCTTGATTCCGTTAGCCCTAAGAACTATATCTAACTCTCTCTTGAAGAAATATCACCTACCTCAGATTTACATTTCTGGCCTTGTTTTATGGGCTGTGAAATAGTGAAGTGATTAGCCTTTCTAATAAAGAACCTTTAAATTGAAAATAAAATTAGGCATGGTCTTTGTGTGGTTTGCACACCCAGACGGGTTGGAGCCCATGCAGAGAGAACAAAGGAAATCCAATAATTCCTTCAAGCCGAACAATGTGAGGTCCGGTTTACTACGTATTGATCAATGCATCATGCAGGATCACTCGCAATAATAAATCTGTTCATCAGTTTGCATTTGCAAGCCTCTGTCGGTCTTCCCTGTGCGTTCATAGGGCCCTGCTGTTGTGGTGGTCTTGAGGCATCCAGTCCTGACTAAATCTATATTACTAAAAGTCTGATCTTGACGACTTCCTGCTGTTCTGTATATTGATTTTAGAAAAAACGTTGCCGCTTACGGCTGTGATTTTTGGCCATCTTACTCGGAGTCCCCCTCCGCTGCGCAGGACAAGATGATTTTTCCCATTGGTTAACAATAAAAGTTATTAGTTATTAGTTTTAAAAAATGTTGAGATTCTCTCTCCTGAAGGCCATGCCCCTTCCGGAGGGACTATAAAACCCGGAAGTGTTGAGTGCCTCAGTCAGTCTCTGCAAGATGGGGGAGCGAGAGGGACACATCTCTCAGTCTGAGCTGTGAACAACACTGAACACATGTCTACTAAACTGGGAGTGTGGTTTTAGTGACCTTGAGTGCCCTTAATGTGGTTTGAAAATGAAAATGTGGTTGGCTTGAAATAAAGCACAGCAAATGGTTGTTGGTGGTGGTTGGTTTGAAATAAAGCACAGCAAATGGTTGTTCGTGGTGGTTGGTTTGTATTAAAGCACAGCAAATGGTTGTTGGTGGTGGTTGGTTTGAAATAAAGCACAGCAAATGGTTGTTGGTAGTGGTTGTTTTGAAATAAAGCACAGCAAATGGTTGTTGGTGGTGGTTGATTTGAAATAAAGAACAGCAAAAAGTTGGTGATGGTGTTTGGTTTGAAATAAAGCACAACAAACGGTTGTTGGTGGTGGTTGGTTTGAAATAAAGCACAGCAAACGGTTAAGGAGCAATATGTTTGCATAAACGTTGTACTGATGCAAGTAAGAATTTCTTGGTTCAGTTTCAGGACAGATGGCAATAAAAAAACACTCTTGATTCTTGAAACATGGAATAGCAATTCTAAATGTCATTATCTTAGCTGTTTTTAAGTTACCTCGCATTATAGGAATAGGAATACTTTATTGTCACATGTGATTAGACACAGTGAAATTCTTTGCTTGCATTCACAATGTAAACAAATAGCAGCCACCTACAGCACTGATAAAGTTGCAAAGCACGCCGGCTCCTCCTTTTGTCCATCCCCCCCCCCCCAACAGTTCCCCCCCACGCCAGGTCCTCCATTGTTCTTCCACTCCCCCGTGGTGCTCCACGCTCTCATCGACCATGAGTAGACCCGTAAGGCATCGCCACCGCCGAGGCCCATCGTCACGAGTCTTCACCGCTACCGACGCCCCACTTCACTCCTCCGTGGTGCTGACCCGGGCACCAACTGCGGGCTCCGTCGGCCAATACGTCGACCCGGACTCCGACCTGCAAGGCCCCGGCAGGGCCCCCGACCCGGGCTTCTACGCGGCAATCTGGGAGGCATCAAGATCGCGGCGCCTCAATAAAGGCCTCCGGCTGCGTTCCGTCGGGAAGCCTTCTGGCTGTGCAGCCCATCAGGAAGATGTATATATGATCCTTGTCACTTAAATCCTAGGTTGCACCTTCATTTACCAATGATCCAAAAATTGTCCCTGAAGTCTACAATATAGCTGAAACTCTGATCCTCTATTTTGATGAATTAGAAAGTGAACAAAGTGGGTAAGCAACAATTCAGAAATTTAATTTTTAATTGGTTGCTGCAGTAGTTTTGTATACTGCCTCTTTATCAGTGAGTGCATTTAATTATGTACTTAATAATAATAATATATCTTTATTGTCATTGCACAGAGGTACAACAAGATTTGGAATGCAACTTACATCCGAATTAATAACTTAATTAGCTAAAAATATAGACACCCAGAGAAACAAGATAAAAAAAAACCAGCTAAAGCAGTATAAAGTGCAAATAGGTCTGTGCCGGGTCCACGTGCGACGTGACCATCCGAGGGAGACAGTTCATGGGGGGGGCAATCAGCAGGACCGGTTCAGAGCAGCTATAGCTCTGGGGATGAAGCTTAATGTCTGAAGCAAATATTAATGAATGTATTAATGTATCATTTAATTTTAATAGATCGACAGGAATGAACTTGAACCGTGGCAGTGTATTAGTATTTTTGCCAGGTACTTTTTAAACATTATCTCAAGAAATAATCTGCCCAATCCCAACTACTGAGAGTTCCAAGCATATTTATAGAGCAAATGTTGAATTCCTAAAGTATTGATAATAAACCACAGAGTCAGATGGTTATTAATGTGAGTAGGAGCTGTTCGTGTTTCAAAAGGCCTTGGGAAGCTGTAGAATTAATCTGTATCTCGGTTCTGAAAAAAGTGAAACTCAAAACAGACCAAGGATAATTTATGGTAGACAAAAATGCTGGAGAAACTCAGCGGGTGAGGCAACATCTATGGAGCGAAGGCAATAAGCGACGTTTCGGGCCGAAACCCTTCTTCAGACTGATGTGGGGGGGGGGGGGGGGGGGGGGGGGGGGGGGGGGAGAAAGGAAGAGGAGGAGCAGGTGTGCTGAGAGAGAGCTGAGAAGGGGAGGAGAAAGTTAAGGACTACCTGAAGTCAATGTTCGTACTGCTGGGGTGCAAACTGCCCAAGCAAAATATGAGGTGCTGCGCCTCCAATTTACAGGTGGTCCTCACTCTGACCATGGAGGAGGCTGAGGACAGACAGGTCGGATTCGGGAGGGGGAGTTGAAGTGGTGAGCCACCGGGAGATCGGGTTGGTTATTGCGAACCGAGCGGAGATGTTTGGCGAAGCGATCGCCAAGCCTACACTTGGTCTCATCAATGTAGAGCAGCGGATGCAATAGATGAGGTTGGAGGAGGTGCAGGTGAACCTCTGCCGCACCTGGAAAGACTGCTTGGGTCCTTAAATGGAGTTGAGGGGGGAGATAAAGCGACAAGTGTAGCATTTCTTGCAGTTGCAAGGGAAAGTGCCCGAAGAGGGGGTGGTTCGGGTGTAAAGGAACGAATTGACCAGGGAGTTACGGAGGAAGCGGTCTCTGCGGAAAGCAGACGGGAGGAGATGGGAAGATGCGGCAAGTGGTGGGGTAACGTTGGAGGTGACAAAAATAACGGAGGTTTATTTGTTGTACATGACGGCTGGTAGGGTGGAAGGTGAGGACAAGGGGGACTCTGCCCTTGTTACGAGTGGGGGGATGGGGAGTGAGAGTAGAGTTACGGGGTATAAAAAAGACTCTGGTGAGGGTCTCGTCTATGGTAGAAGAGGAGAACTCCCGTTCCCTGAAGAATGAGGACATCTCCGATGCCCTGGTGTGGAACACCTCATCCTGGGTGCAGATGCGGCGTAGACGGAGGAATTGGGAGTAGGGGATGTAGTCCTCGTAGGAAGCAGGGTGGGAAGAAGTGTAGTCCAGATAGCCATGGGAGTCAGTGGGTTTATAGTGGATGTCGGTTAGGAGTCTATCACCTGCGATGGAGATAGTGAGGTCAGGAAATGGTAGGTAAATGTCGGAAATGATCCAGGCGTATTAGAGTGCCGGATGGAAGTTAGTGGTGAAATGGATGAAGTTAGTGAGATTTGTGTGGGTGCAGGAGGTAGCACCAATGCAGTCGTCGATGTAGCGGAGGTAGGGTTCGGGGATAGGGTCACGGTACCTCTTGAACAAGGATTGTTCGATGTACTCTACAAAGAGGCAGGCATAGGTAGGGCCTATTCGCGTGCCCATAGCCTCGCCTTGTATTTGGAAAGGATAATTTATGCTAGAATCTGCTTTTTAACATATGGGAAATGTGATTTGGCTGCTATTATTATCTGAACATATCAAATTAGTAATTTGTTTGTCACTGCCAAAGTAACTTCACTTTAACATATTTTATTAACTTTATGTGTTGCGATTTTTATTTTCATTTTTCCGACGTGATTGTTGTCAGGTAAAATTATTTTAAATGAATTGTTGTCCTTGCTTCTATACTAGGACAGCAGTAGTATTCAAATTGCAGAAGTCTATGACTTGTTTGACGACCTTTTCGTTTTAATGTCGTTAATCACAAATTTGGTCTTGTTGATATTATTGAACACCTCTAATCATTCGAAAATGTTAAAGTCAGGTTACTTTGCATATTAGCATCCTTGTTTTTGTTATCTTAAACAGTAAAATAAAATTTGAATTTTTTTCTGGTGGGTAATTTTTGTCTCGATGTACATTCTCTCTTGCACTGACACTTGACATCTTCCTTTTCTTTTCTACCATAACATTTCTTAAGGTTTGGCAGAAATAAATTACATGTATGAGGTCCTCACGTCGATGGTTCATAAGAGGTAAGGGTTTTTTGGTAATTTTTACCATAACATGTATCAAGAAAAAAACCCCAAAGTCTACTTGCTTAAAGACTTAAAGTTTTTAGTCTACTTGCTTAGTTACTCAACAACTGTTTTCTATAAATTTAAAGGTATCATGAGAGATGTATCTGCCTTAAAGGCTGTATAGGGCCATTCTTAGCTGCGATGTGAACGCTCTTTCCTTGACCCCGCCCTATAGAATGCAAGCCTTTGTAAACTGCAAACTTTTGTCAAAGTACTGATGACGCAATGTATTGATATTTGAAACTAGTACAACTCTCTCAATGTATTTCAGTATCAATTTCTTCATTGTAGGCAAAAAAAATGATTCAGTATTGTGAAACTGCAACATATTTAATATTTTACATTTATTTATATGCATTGGTTTTGTGCTCACCAATGTTTTCCTGCTATATTGATTTTCTGGAATGTTTTCACACCAATCAAATTAGGAAAGAGAGTGATGAAAACTTTACAACAGAAGGAGCTTTATACATGAAAACAAATAACTACAGATGCTGGTTAATGCACAAAATGGCACAAAGTGCAGGAGTAACTTGGTGGGCCAGGCAGCATCTCTCGAGAACATGGACAGGTGATTTTTGGTTTTTGGTTGAGACCCTTGAGTCTCGGCTTGACCCGAAATGTCACCTTCCCATTCTCTCTAGAGATGTTGCCCGTCCTGCTGAGTTACTTCTGCACTTTATATCCTTTTGGGCTTTACTTGTGTCTTTGCTGTGTCTTTAAGCAAGTATCAAATTATTCTCAATTGCCAGCTATTTCTTCATAGATGTAAATTTACTTAAGAAATGTCTTAGTTTTTTTTAACTACTGAAGGAGTGTTTTGAATTTTAAAAGTGATTAAATGATTTGTTTTTATTGTCCCCTCAGGAATTATCAGTGTATTATAATTTAGCATTATCTGCAATTATATAGTATGTCTGCAGGTGGCACTCTGATAGAAATTGTGAATACCTGCAATGTCACTATTTATATCAGTAGCCATGGTGCATCTTTTTTTTAAACACACAGTGTACCCGGACTGTTAACAAAATAGCTAGAATTTGTAAGAAGCCCAATTTACTCCCATGTATGGAAAATAAACTTTTTTTAATCCAACCTTCAACTTAGTAAGAATTTCCTTGGCACATCTTAGCCTTGCTGCTTCACAGGAGTCAAGTATTTCATACATCAGTTACTCTTTGACATTAGGTCTTTACTATGTTACAGACTGCAGTTTAAATATTGTGCCACTTTGCAAAAAATAAAATAAAATTGACAATGTTTCATGCATTAAAGATCTAGGCAAGCTTGCACTTCATAGTAAATTACAGTTCTGGTATCTGCTTCAATCTGAAAATATTTAAACTCTTACAGCAAAATTTTGCCTTAGCTACGTGAAACTGAAAATTAATTATTTAAAGATTTATTTAAAGAATGGAATAATTCAGCAAGCCAGGCAACATCCACGGAGAATATATATTGGTGACATTTCTGGTCGGGACCCAAAACGTCATCTATCCGTGTCCTACAGGGATACTGCCTCACTTACTGAGTTATTCCAGCACTGTCTTAAAAAAAATGTAAACTAACATCTGCAGTTCCTTGTTTCTATAAACTTGTAAGAATGCTACTCTTTCTTCAAATTAGCCGTGTCATTGAAACAATAAAGGCTGTACAATGTTCTTTAGGTGCATTCTTACTATATAACTCAAAGTTCATTCTTCTGATTATAGGCTGCATGTATATCCACTGCACTCAAGTGTGACCTTGGAAGAACAAAGTCATGTATTCCTAACCCCTGTACCAGGCTATAGAAAGGTGAGAGTAAAAGCTATTGGTGCAAAAGAATGGTTGGTGTTTTGCGTTTGGAAAGCTTTGGAATTTCCTTGCTAGTTGCAGTTGCTTGGTCATTGATTTTATTCTAGGGTATTATTGATGGATGTTAAAATATTGAGGGGATTGGGCAGGAAAATGGTCCAGAATGGCACAGTAGGCTTTAAGGCTTCTATAGCTGTAACTTGCATTTTGAAGTACTTTGTTTAGTTTAGTTTAATATATTGTCATGTGTACAGAGGTACAGTGAAAAGCTTTTGTCGCATACTAACCAGTCAGCGGAAAGACTATACATGATTAAAACCGAGCCGTCCACATGTGCAGATCTGCTGTTGGAGTAGTGGTTTAAAAGATTAGAGCGATTGTAATGCGTTATTGAAGATAACGCATTACACTTCTGGGACCAGCATGCATAGAGTCTCCTGGCTTTGGCATCATTTTAGACTAGATCTTAGATCTTGTTCCCTATCACTATTTAGATTTATTATGCTATAAGCTTGTTGTAGATATGAAATTTTAAAGTGCATATCTTTCACACTGGACCATTGTTCTATTTTTCATTTGCAAAATAGATTATTTTGTCAACAAGTATTGCTGAAAGCTCTGTCACAGTTGCCGATGTTAAATATGGTAAGGCCTCATCAGTATGTCTAAATATTGTTAGTTCTGACTAAATTTTGAATTATTTGAAAATGACGGGATGCCCATTTAAGATGAAGGTAAGGCAACATTTTTATCTTAGCATCTTGAGTCATTGGAACTTCTCAGAGTGGTGGAAGCAATTCTTCTAATTTTTATTACGGTAGAAGTTGATATATTCTTGATAGGCAAGTGGATGAAAGATTACTATGAATACAAAATAATGCAGAGTTGATTTTTGAAAGGGATCAGCAGAGATCTCATTAACTGGCAGAGCAGTCTAGGGTTGAATGGTCTATTCCTGCTCCTAATTGTGCAAGCACATCTTTCAAAATTTGGGAGGGACATGTACTTTGATTAGTCTTTGTAGGCTGAATGACTACATTAAACCAATTGTGCCCATGTTATCCAGAAATAGACTAGTTAAATCAGGCAGCACAGTGGCACAGCAGTAGAGTTTCTGTCTTTCAGCACCAGAGACCCAGGGTTCCATCCTGACTAAGGGTTCTTTCTGTACGGTTTTGTATGTTCTCCCTGCGACCATGTGGGTTTTCTCCGGGTACTCCAGTTTCCTCCCATGTTACAAAAATGTGCAGGGTTGTAATTGGCTTCTGAAAAGTGTTCATAGTGTGTCGGATAGAACGGGTGATTGCTGGTCAGCATGGACTTGGTTTACCTGTTTCCACGTTGTATCTGTAAACTAAACTAACCTAATCTCACTTCTCAGCTTTCTGTCCATAGACATAATTTAAAAACCTAACAACGGAGGAAATGGGAGGAGAGACCATTCAATCTTTGAACCTGCACTGCCATTCATTCTGATCATGGCTGATCATCAAATTCATTGCCCTCTTCCTCCTTTCACCCTATATCTCTTGATTCCTTTTGCTGTAAGAAAACGTCCAGTTCCTTTTTGAATATATTTAATGATTTGCACTGTAAGTACATATTATGAGCCTTTGGGCTTTGATGCCATTTGTTCCAATACTGGGAGATACGGTAATCAAGTAATTTTCCAGTATTGGAACGAAGGGCATCAAAATACATTGTGTATTTTCTGACTTATGGAAAAAAATTACGTAAGAACCACTGCAAAAAAGGAACTCGTTCATTACCTGGAGAAGCCTGCATTATACTTCCTTTCACTGAAGCATCATCTGGACCCTGTTAAACATGTTTCTGGATTTCAATGCAACATCTATGTTAGTTACTTAAGTCTCCAAGGTCTCGTCACCTCTCCGTTTCTGCAGTTTGTTTTGCTCACTAAAAAACTATTGAGATGTAGGCATGTGAAATTGCCAGAGAAGTGTGGATACATTTTTGAGGTTTTTATTCATTATCTGATTGGGGATATACCTTGTTAATTTTCCTTGTGTGATGCAGTGGGGGAATTGCAACAGATTTGGAGTCATAATCGCATATCTTAATTGTCGTACAATTAGAATTAGAATGTCTTTATTCTCATTCAAACAAACAAAGGTAGAACGAAATTTTGTGCCCTGCAGTCATAACAGCAAAAAAAAAACCAAAAGACACAATTAACATAGTTCCACACAAACATCCATCACAGTGAATCTCCAAACACTTCCTCACTATGATGGAAGGCAAAAGTCTTATCTCTTTCCTGTTCTTCTCCTGCGGTCAGGCAGCCAAACTGCTGCGTCGAGGCATTCGAGGCTCTTGATATTAAAGCCCCCAGCGGGCAATGGTAAGTCCCGCGGCCGATTAAGTAATGTAAGGCCCTGCGACTGGCCGATTCAAACCCCGCGATTCGGGGCGGGCGAAGTTGCCGTTGCGGGAGCTCCCGAAAATCGGTCTCCTACCAGGGACTTGCGAGCTCCCGATTTTACCGTCTGAAGCTCCGAAGTCGGGTCACAGCCGCAGTGCCATCACAGCCTCTGAAGTCAGCCAGCTCCGTGATGGTAAGTCCGCAGGCTCTACGACCGGAGCCCTCGGGTCGATTCCGATTGGAGCCCCAGCGAAACGGAGACATGACAAGGAAAAGGTCGTGTCCACAGCCACAAGGCGCCGCCACCGGAAAACATTATACCTGTATGTGAAAACAGACCATTACAATATGTCCGTTGGGACAGTTTTGAATAAGATTTTATTAAAATATTTGTATTATTTGTGCATTTACATTAATCATGCATTTCTTCTATCTAGCAATCTAGTGATACATATTTTTCTTGTTCTAACATTGCTAGTGATAGACTTCTGTTTAACCCGCATTCTGATTTGTGATGAAGACACAAACTACCAGAGCCTTTGTTTGAGCTGGGCCTCAAAGATGAGTTGTAATCAGAGGAAAGGTAGGAAATAATGCAATAATGCACATTTTGATAAATAATGTTTGATAAATAATGTTGATAAATAATGCACATTTTGAATGTTGATAAAAACTGCTGTAGCTTGTGCAAGTCAGAGGCTAGTTTCTTGCAGGAAATTATTTGTATCTTGACTTAAAACCTTTGCACCATGTGCAGGGGTTATTTAGAAATAGTCTCTTTGGTTGCATGAGTGCAGAACCACCAAAACTGGAAAGTGATACTGTTCAATACAAAGCAGTCCACTTGATTGATACCAAATCCACATCTCTGAATGTCACCTTTCACCGACAAGCCAGTAGTGCTATATACAGTGCATTCATAAAATATTCAGACCCTTTCACTTTTTTGACATTTTGTTACGTTACAGCCTTATTTTAAAATGGATTAAATAAAATGGTATAAAACAATTTCTGTAGCATTGCAGGTCCTGAAGAGCACAGAGGCTGCCGTCATTCGTAAATGGAAGAACTTTGGAACCACCTGGACTCGTCATAGAGCTGGCCGCCCAGCCAAACTGAAGGGCCTTGGTCAGGGAGGTGACCAAAAACCCGATGGTCACTGACAGAGCTCCAGAGTTTCTAAGTGGAGATGGGAGAACCTTCCAGAAGGACAACTATATCTGCAGCACTCCACTAATCAGGCCTTTATGGTAGAGTGTCCAGACGGAAGCCACTCCTCAGTAAAAGGCACATGCCAGCCCGGCACGTGACCACCTGCTTGGAGTTTGCTAAAAGGCATGAGAAACAAGATTCTCTGGTCTGATGAAACTAAGATTAAACTCTTTGACCCGAATGCCAAGCGTCACTTCTGGAGGAAACCAGGCACCGCTCATCACCTGGCCAATACCACACCTATGGTGAAGCATGGTGGTGGCAGCATCATGCTGTGGGGATGTTTTTCAGCGGCAGGAACTGGGAGACTAGTCGGGATCGAGGGAAAGATGAACAACGCAAAGTACAGAGAGATCCTTGATGAAAACCTGCTCCAGGGCGTTCTGGACCTCAGACTGGGGCAGAGGTTCACCTTCCAACAGGACAACAACCCTAAGCACGCAGCCAAATCAACGCAGGAGTGGCTTCGTGACAAGTCTGTGAATGTCCTTGAGTGGCCCAGCCAGAGCCCGGACTTGAACCCGATCGAACATCTCTGGAGGGACCTGAAAATAGCTGTGCATTGACGCTCCCCATCCAACCTGACAGAGCTTGAGAGGATCTGCAGAGAAGAATGGGAGAAATTACCCAAATACAGGTGTGCCAAGCTTGTAGCGTCATACCCAAGAAGACTTGAGGCTGTAATTGCTGTCAAAGGTGCCTCAACAAAGTACTGACTAAAGGGCCTGAATACTTATGTAAATGTGATATTTCAGTTATTTATTTTTAATTACTTTGCAAAAATTTCTAAACACTTGTTTTGACTTTTTTTATTATGGGCTATTGTGTGTAGATTGATGATATGAAAAAAGAATATAATCCATTTTAGAATAAGGCTGTAGCGTAACAAAATGTGGAAAAAGTGAAGGGGTCTGAATACATTCTGTATGCACTTCTTCTATCGTATGGCGTGCACAGCCTAAAGTTGTAGGACAACTTGTTCTATTTGATCTTCCGTTTGAGCACGTTGAGTTGATTACATTAGTCAAAACAGGGTAGACCACGTGAAGGTTGCAATCTTCCACTCCTCTGAATGCACTGTATATCCTCTACTAAAATGTATTGCGGCTATGTCTGAGGCTCTTTCAACAGCACCTTCCCAAATCCTCCACCGAGACATGCAATGGCAGTGTGTATGAAACAATCCCATCTGCAATTTCTTGAAATTTCACATCTTCAACTTGGAAATATTCCTTTTCAGCGTCAGAATTCCTTTTACAGCAATACTGTGGGAGTACTTGTACCAAAATAACAGTTTAAAAGACATCAAATAAATGGCAACTAGTCATGTGCAGTAAATGCTAGCTTCAATGACATCCTCATATTATACACAAATGTAAAAGGCATACATGGTTGGGTGGGTTTAGACTTTTCAAATATTTCCAACCATATTTGTCATATTTTTTTAACGAACAAGCAGTTGAATTTGCTGCATAATCCTTTTACTTTCTCGGCCAATTTTATTTATACATCAAATAGGCCGCGCCGGACGTGTTTCAAAAGGATACTGCTATCGGTTAGTGACGAGCGATTTCTGGAGAGACTGTATTCCTGATCATGCAATACCAGAGATGCAGGTACACTTACCTTTTACCAAGGGGAGGAAAAAAAATAGTACTAAATAAGTAGAAACAAGTAACTGCAAATGCTGGTATAAATGCTAGATATAAAAACGACACAGCGAGTCAGGCAGCATCCCTGGAAAACATGGATACTAAGTAATCTGCTCTCGCTTAGAAATAATACTTTTTTGCATTATTACCCAATTGAATACTGGATTATGTTGACAGATCAAGCACACTCTCCTGTTATAATTGTAAATTAAAATTTTAGATTGGTAATATTGTTATGTGAAAGACATTTCATGGCTCTCAGGTGTATTTATGTATGTTTCCATTACACATTTATTTCTAAATGTAAAGAAATTTATTGATGCTGCTGATATTAATAAATACAAAACTATAAATGTTTGTGTTTCTTTATAAATTTCACAGCGTTGCCCATTAGGCAGTACTGTACTGAAAGTAAAATTACTGGATATGGGGGAACCAAGAGCATTGTTGGCTTCTGCTCTATCTCCACCTAATCTGAAGGATATTGAACGCACTATCCTGCTACTAAAAGAGGTAAGTAGTTGATCAGTCTCAAACAATTGATCTTTTGCCACAATTTTTTTTTGTCTTCACTAAATGTCAGTGCTTCATTTAAATGAAATGTGAAGAATTAACTTTAATAATGTGCGATCATCCAATATAGAAAATAATTGCCATTTGCTTGTGATGTTTCTTCAAATGGCAAAACACTAATTGACCTGTTTTAACTTTTTCTTCACCAAGGTGGGAGCACTCTCTGTTGAAATAAAAGGAATAGAGAACCCCTACGATGGAGATCTAACTTTCTTAGGAAGAGTGTTGGCATATTTGCCTGTGGATCTCCTATTAGGAAAACTTATAGTTTTAGGACATGTTTTTGGTTGTTTGGAAGAATGCCTTATTATTGGTAAGTATACAGAAACCTAGATGGAGTGCAGATGCCGAAGAAATTAAAAACAAATTGCAAATCCTTTTACAGGAACTCATTCCAATTTTTTTTTTTTTCTTTTCAGCTGCTGCGCTTTCGTTGAAAAACTTCTTTGCAATTCCTTATAAGCAGCATCTTGAAGGATACAGGTACAGTTGATTTTTTTTTTTCCAGATGCTCTAATGAGAAGGACGAGGAGAAAGAAGGGTAACGGAAAAGCGAAATGAGTGATAGAAAAAAAGCCAAGCTACTATAATGCTCATCCTCCATTTTCATTATAAAAAAACTAAATATTTGCTATATTTTCAGTACAAGAAACTGAATGTTGTTTTTCAACTGAGAATATTTATTCAGCTGCCTATGCAACCTTCAACAACTTTAATATTCCAACTAGACTAAGTGGGATCCGTTGGGTCCGGGTCACACAGAAGGCCTGGTCACCCAACGCAACCCATTGCCCCAATGCAACCAGTTGCCCCAATGCAACCCAGTTTGCCCCAATGCAACCCATTGCCCCAAATGCAATATTCCACCACTCACCGGGCGTGGACTCGAGGACCTGTGCTAGGACGCGGGCGAGCGGGCGTCGACCCGAGGACCCCGTGTGAGGAGAGAGGAGGGCGATGACCCGAGGAGCCCGAGCGACACTGCGGGCAGGTGTTGACTCGTGGACCCAAGCAAGGCCACGAGCGGGCATGTGTGAAATGGGCGACCATCAGAGCCATGGTGCTCGCCCACCTCGTGACGTCAGCATGAAGCATGAAGGAGTGCTTCAAGCAGTGAAAATGAAGCAGGTCGACCGTTCGGTAGGTGGTGAAGCGTTTGAGGAATGTTCTGGAAATGCGGCCCTCCCCCTGACGTCACCCGAAGCTCATGGAATATTCTGTGTGTGAAACGGGCTTCGAGTTGACCTATCGTGTTTTTTAATTTTTTTTAACTTTAATCAACAATAATTCGTGAAATAAAGCATAAAATCTTAAGCGAAGCTTATCACTGCTTTTTAATTAATCTATTTATTTATTTATTTTTGTTAGATGTGAGTACAGTAACGTGGTACCTAAGTACTTGATACATACACTCTCGTGTATGATACATTCTCGTACAACTTATTTTTAATTTAATAATAAAAGAGCAGTGATAGAAAAATAAAAATAAAGAGTGTCAAGATAGATAGACAAGAGAGTAGAAACAGATAGCGAGAGAGACAAAAAGCAGAGATAAGAAGCTAAGGAGATTGGAAAAAAAAGAGAAAATAGAAATAAAATAAATTAGGAGAGATATACCTATTTAATATCTTTACTCATCTGTCACTCGGTTATCACTGCTTAGAGGGGGAAAATGTGAGTCAGAATATGTAAATTGTTAACGCGTAGTGTTTTTGTGAAAATATAGACACACACATAAACACACACACTTACACACATACAAGATGAGAGTTTTAAAGTTATATTAGACCAAGAGCAGACCCCAACGCTCCCCCAACACACCCGCTCCCTACCCATAGACCCCAATTCTCCCACAACGCATCCGTTCCCTACCCGTAGCCTCTACGGGAGGCGTGGCCTTTCAACTCATGCCATTCCCGAACATAAGATTCCAACACTCCCCTGCCTCCCTCAGCAGTGGGCTTAAAGAAAAAGCAGGGGTGGAAGGGGGGGGGGGAGGGGGGGAGAGAGAGAGGGTGGGTAGGGGAGGAGGGAGAGTAGAGGGGAGTGGGGGTGGAGGAGGTGCGGTGGAGGGTAGTGGGGAGAGAGGGACACAGAGAGGGAGGGGATAGAGGGGGAGGGGGTAGAGAGGGAGGGTAGGGGTAGGAGGGAGGGGGAGGGGGTAAAGGCAGCTCGTACCCAGGTCGTAGAGCAGCAGCCTCTCCACCAGGCGCCGGACCCGAGCGAGGCTGCGGGGGGGCGTGGACCTGAGCAAGGCCGCGGGCTGACCGCGAACAGTTGAGGCCGACGCCGCAATTTTCTAGAAGCTGATCCAAAGCGCGAGCGGACTTTTTTAACCGTTGGGCTGTGGGCGGGGCTGGACGCTGCCGGAGTCGTGGCGCAAGCGTACTTAGTGTTGAGCCACTTGGGCTGTTGGTGAAGCTGGGCACTGCATTTATGATGGCCGGGCTAGTGGGCTGGGCGCTGTGCTGTGGTCAACCGGGCGAGTGCTAGTCCGCAGCACTGCGGGAGAGGAAAAAATGGCTGGGGGGGGGGGGAAGGAGGGTGGTGGAAAGTGCGCCTGCGCGTTGACAGCATCTGGTTTAATCGAGAGCAGGGCGGGCAGGGCCGCAAGCAAAGGTATGGTGACGCCAGCAGCTGGGCAGTGGTTTCATTTGAAAAAATTGTCTTGTTTGATGAACAATTTTGGTGAAAATCTCGGGAAATGTTCCAAATTTACAGCAGAGTGGATTTCTAAAATCATATGGTAAATTGCTACGGAACTATGTAAATATTTCCCCGTTTAGTGACACACACAAGCAAACACAACACACAACACACACGCACGAGCAGCACACCAACTCCACACACAACACAAAACCCCCTTTGATATTCTTGTAAGAATTATAATTTGACTATTTTACCCCTAACCGCAGTATCCGCCTGAGTATAGCCCAACTGCAGGGAGTCTAGAGAGGGATGGGGGGGTAGGGAGTGAGGGAAGAGTGAGAATGGGGTGAGAAGAGAGAATGTTCTGGAAATGAAGCTGTGAACATCTGATCGCACGAAATTGTTGGCGTCTATGGAATTCAGGGAGGAGCTGCCCGTCAGACCAACTACAAAACACGCAGCCACACGCGCACTCACACGCGCACAAACACGCAACACACACAAACACGACACACACACACACCAGCGGGTTCCAATCTGGCTGTCAATGATGACAGCAACTTTTTTTTTTCTTTAACGTTTTGAAATTAAGTTTCATGTTAAAGAAGTAGTGATGTTACGTGAGAAACAATTAAATGAATTCAAATAAATACATGGGAATCAACAAAAAATTAGTGGAGTAAATGAGAAACATAACATTCAAGATTGAAAAAAGAAAATAAAACAATGCTTTAATCCACAGCGGGGGAGGGTGTGTGGGCAGCAGGGCAGGTGGGGGGGCGGGGCAGGAGGATTGGGCAGGAAGAACGGCTTGTGAGGTCAGCCGTGGGAACGTTATATGGTTGAAAAATATCTCGGGAAATAATTGACAATTTATAGAGGATTGGAGTTTTGAGATCATAAGGAAAAATTTTACCAGAAGATGTAAAACATTTCATGTTATTTGTCACGTCAGCAGCCTGGGTGCAGGGTACGATTTCAAAAAAGGTCAGATTGGTCCAAATTTACCACCCACTAATTTTCCCACCTATCCTCTAATTTACATAACCCCCTATATTACTTCCTTTTTTTTTTTTTATCTTAATCTTCTACCC
>CM069139.1:51099240-51158871 GCA_035221665.1 Okamejei kenojei
GACTAGCCATCCCCTTAGCCCTACACTCATCCCTGGAACCCCTGCTAAGAGACACCTACGTCAGACCAATTCATAGACTACAGGCTCTTGCCTATAATATCATATGCTCTCCAGCTTATCACTAGTCAAGTCAAGTCACATTTATTTAATAACACATTTAAAAAAACAACTCCCGTTGAACCAATACTTTACATTTGTTATGAGAGTAGTATACACAAGCAGGCCAACAAACTTATATACAAATAGCCCACACTCCAGAGACGTCAGGAAGGCTTGGAGAACTGATACGTTTTTAGACTAGACCTTTATGTCGATGGAGGGGGCAGTTCTAATGGGGAGGGGGTCTGTTCCACAGTCTAAGAGCTCTGACACCGCAAAGGCTCGGTCCGCCCCCAGAGCTTTGCCTAACTGGAGGGACGATTCAGCAACCCCAAGTCGGCCGATCTGAGGGACCTGGAGGTGGTGTAGTTGGTGAGACGACTTTAATGTACTTGGGGGCAAGCCCATGAGGGCTTTTGTAGACAAAGAGGAATTCTGGAACTGCACATTGGAGCCAGTGGAGAGAGGCCCAGGATCGGGGTGAATTGGTCCCTTTTTCAGGTGCCCGTCATGAGGTCTCGCTGCGGCGTTTGGGACCAGTTTTGCAGGCAGACAGGGAAGATTGGCTGGATGCCATGTAAAGGGAAGTTGCAGTAATCTAGGCGTGAGAGAGATAAATGTATGGAAGATCCTTTCGAGGTCATCAAACTGTAGGAATTGTTTTATTTTAGCTATCATCCTAACCTGACAAAGCTATCTTTTTACCATGGCATTTATTGTTTTGTCAATCTTCAGTGCTGAGTCAAATAACACTCCAAGATTTTTTAAGTGAGTTTTGAATAGTGGGGGTAAGTCTTCCAAGGCAGCTGCTATCATTTTGGATTGAGTTCCCAAGGGCCTGAAGATGACTTCAGAATTACTCACGTTAGTTGGAGGAAGTTCTGGGCCATCCAGCACTTTATATCCCTCGGGCAGCGGGTAAGGTTAAGCAGATTTGATTGTTTTTTGGCTTCAGGGGGGAGGTGCAGTTGTGTATCTCTACGCTTGATCAATGATGGACATGCCGTGCCTTTCAATGACTTGGCCATAGAGAGATAGTATTGGGTGCATATTTCAGGAGAAGAGAATGGGGCAAAAGGATGGAAAACCTTGTGGACCCCACAGCAGTGGATAGCTGGGGAGGAGAAAGAGTTTACATATGTTAGTAGAGAAACTTCCTACCCTTTAAGGTTAGGTGATGAACCTAGCTCAGGGCCATGCCTTCAATTACCAACCCGTACCTGGAAGACGGGCAATTAAGGATGGATGTGGTCGACTGTACTCAAATGCTGCGTTAGAGGTCAATGAAGGCAGCGGATTGCACAGTCGCGGTGAGCACGCAAAGTATTAATGTACCTTCAACAAGGCAGACTCTGTGCTGTGGTGAGCCCTGAAACCTAATTGAAAGGTGTCAAGATAGTATTTGGTGAATGCAAGCATAAGTTGACTTAAGATTACACTTTTTCAAGGGATTTTGAGAGAAAAGGGCAGTATAGGAAATGGGTCTGTGTTGCTTGGCAAGTGGGGTCGAGGTTTGGTTTTTTCAGGAGTGGCTGGACCACGCATGCTTGAAGCAGAGAGATGTATTGGTACAGTACCAGTGGCCACACGAAAGAAGAAGCAGCAGAAGCGGTACATATAACCCAGTTTGCCTTGACAGTGCCGAAGTAGAGATGGTTGAAACGGTCAAATTTCTAGGAGTCAATATCAACAATAACTTCTCCTGGGCCACCCATAATTTGAAGCAACAACTAAAAAAAGCACACAAAACGCCTTTACTTCCTTAGAAGGCTTAGGAAGTTCGGCATGTCCCATACAACTCTCACCAACTAAGATGCACCACAGAAAGCAATTTTATCAGGATGTATCATAACTTGCTTTACAAACAGCTCCATCTAAGACTGCAAGAAATTGCAGTGAATTGTGGACACAGTCTTGACCATCATACAAACCAACCTTCCTTCTATTGACTCCATTTATACCTCACACTGCCTCGGCAAGGCCAGCAGTATAATCAAGGACGAGTCGCAACTCTGGGCACTCCCTCTTCTCCCCTTTCCCATCAGGTAAAAGATACAGAAGTGTGAAAACGCACACCTCCAGATTTCAGGGACAGTTTCTTCCCAGCTGTTATCAAGCAACTAGATAATTCTACCGCAACCAGAGAGCAGTGCTGAATTATTATCTACCTCTTGGTGACCCTTGATCGAAACCTTGCATGGTCTTACCTTGCACTAAACGTTATTCCCCTATCATGTATCTTTACACTGTAAATGGCTTGATTGTAATCATGTATTGTCTTTCTGCTGACTCAAGCACTCAACAAAAAGCTTTTTACTGTACCTCGGTACACGTGACAATAAACTAAAACTAAACTTAAATCAAGTCTTGTAATTTCCTTTTTAGCTCCTCGTAACTCCTCCCCATGTCCCATTCCACCCATATGCCTCCATCCAGCTTTGCATTTCACACTTCCTCCTCTTCTTTCCTTATCGTGCACCTTTTATCTCCTTTTCACCTCCACCAATAACCACACGCTCCCCACCAATCTATATTCACCTATCACTTGCACAAAACACAAAGTGCTGGAGAGGGTCGGGGAAATCTGTCGAGGGAATTAACAGGTGACATTTCAGGTTTGGGACCCTTTATTAAGACACAACCCGAGTTCGACTGATCGCTTGCCAGGTTTTGCCCCATATACAACTCTCTTTTTGAGCTTTCTCATCCCTATTCCATCAATCGTGACCCAAAATGTTATCCGTCCATTCCCTCGACAGATTCTGCCTGACCTGCCAAGTTTGTTGAGTAGTTTGTTTTTTGCTGAAGATTCCAACATCTGCAGTTTCTTGTTACAGATTTTAATGATCTGTATGAAAAAAAAAATTTCACTGTACCTTGGCACATGCAATAATAAAAAAACATTGAACCATATTGTTGGTTTACATGATTTGTCCATGTTTAAACAATTAGTCTCCTTTAAAACTTATGTAATAATCAGTTCAACTGTAAACAAACCAAGTCCAAGTATAGGTTCATCTCTATACTTATAAAACTCTGCTCTTGGATGTGTGTGTATTTGTGTGTGTGTGATGTGTTCGTGTGCGGTTCGCATCTCCTCGAAAACACGACACGCTAACGGTGAAATATTTACATATTCCGATAGAGACTTACGCCATGATGTCAAAAATCGCCTTATCTAAAAATGTCATGCATTATTTCTCGAGTTATTTTATGAAATAAGGCGTAGGCCACTTAGGGCTGAGATGAGGGAAAAACTTTTTTCACCCAGAGTTGTGAATCTGTGGAATTCTCTGCCATAAAGGAATCAAGGGATATGGGGAAAAAGCAGGAAAAGGGTACTGATTTTGGATGATCAGCCATGACCATATAGAAGGCAGTACTGGCTCGAAGGCCCTCTCCTGCACCTACTTTTCTATGTTTTCTATATTTTCTATGTTTTTCTTTCCTATTTCATCATTAGCAAGGGAAGTATTCTATCTGGCAAGCCAAGATCAAGATTACAGCATTCTGCAAAGAAAACAAAGTGCTGGAGCAATGCAGCAGGTCAGGCAACATCCCGGGAAAACATGGATAGCTGACGTTTCAGGTCGGGACTCTTTTTCTTCAGCATCTGCAGTTCCTTGCGTCTCCAAGAGACAATTTAGTTTAGAGATACAGCGTGGAAATAGGCCCTTCAGCCCACTGAGTCTGTGCCGACCAGCGATCACTCATTGTTTTATCCTACAAACTAGGGACAATTTACAGAAGCAATTGAACCTACAAACCTGCTGGTCTTTGGAATTTGGGAGGACACTGGAGCGTACGGGGGAAACCCACACGGTTACAGAGAGAATGTACAAACTCTGTACAGACAGTACCCCAAGTCATGATGGAACTCAGATCTCCGGCGCTGAGGCAACTCTACCGCTGCCCCACTGTGCCCGGCCCAACTGTTCAGTCTTAATATGTAAACAAGGAACTACTTGAAGTAATGAGTCCTAAGTAACTGGTAAAGACATCAGTAATTAATTTTCTAAACACTTCATCACCAGTGGAGCTTTACATCTCAAGTATTTTCACACAGCAATTTTCACTAGATTTTCTTTTTTAAAAGATTAGTCTTAGCTGATGGGGTTTTCTTTTGGTGCTAAATATGTATTTTAAATGTAACAATTAAGTCATCTAATAATGTTATTGATTCCAACCCCCCTCCCCACCGCAATTGGGATTGAGGTCAAGATTTCTAATCACTGAAATGTGAACCAATATACCAGCAGTATGAAGAATGAATCTACAATTTT
This sequence comes from Okamejei kenojei, assembly GCA_035221665.1. Taxonomy (NCBI): domain Eukaryota; kingdom Metazoa; phylum Chordata; class Chondrichthyes; order Rajiformes; family Rajidae; genus Okamejei; species Okamejei kenojei. Next base: position 51,103,623 of record CM069139.1, read on the forward strand.
TGATATTAATGTTGGTTGTGATTTATCATTAAAAGATAACTAATAGTTTTTGATATGCAATTCAAATACATTTGGGTGAGATTGTTAGAATGAAAATATAGACTGATGTATGTTGCAGCTAATATATAAAAATGGTTGATTTGTAAAACCAAACTTATTTTTTTAATATGTTGTGAATTGCAAGATATATCAATTAATTATTTTTTAACAGGCATTGTAAGAGGGGTAACCTCCAGTTTCCAACAGGCACTACAGTGGGACAGAATTGAAATTATACTATTTTATTAAACCTCTGTTACAACGTACCTCCATAAGATCGGGCGGCGTTCCAGCGGCGAGTGAGCAGATTGGACGTGGCCTGCATCCAACACGGAGTGGCCGTGGAGGACATCGACACAGCACCTGGCCATGCCGACCCCTGTAAGTACTGGCCGCAGGACAAACCGGCCTTCATGCCCACATTAAGACTCTAACATCATTACTTAAATTTCAAGGGTACAGAATAGTGCCTAAAACATAAACGACTCTTGTATACTGACACTGTGTTGTCTACTGTCTTACACATTTACACTTATGTAGGATTGTCACAGAACTGTATGCAAAGACAAATTCACTGTTTTGGTGCAAGTGACAATTATTGTACTATTGAAATTCTGTATAATTTATTGAATTGAAACATGGAAGTTTTCAGTGTATTTCATGTCACCATTCATACTTCAAATAGCAAAAACACTAAAGCCCCAGTCCCACAGGTGATTTTTTCGGCGACTACAGGCAACTAGGCTGTTTTCACATGGTCGCAGGGGTGACACATGTATGGTCGTGAGTAGTCTCCTCAAGTCGCCTAAAGAGTTGTAATGTTTTTCTGGTCGCCGCTGGATTTTGAAATGTTCAAAACTTTTAGGCGACTGTAGGATTGACGTAGCTTGTCTTCTCCTGTCGTAGGTGCTGTCGTAGGTTGTCGACAGGATGACGCAGGTTGTCGCCAGGTGACGTTGGTTGTCGCCGGGTGGTGACTTCAGTGAATTCCATTGGCGACTACCTGCGTCAACCGGCGACAGGTACCGGCGACTGAATTGTCTTTAGTTGTCGCCAACAACTTTGGTTGTCGTAGGTTGACTTTGGTTGTAGTAGGTTGTCGCCTGTGTGGTCGTAGGTGGACATCCTAATGGGTCGCCGGTTGTCGGTACCTTGTCGTAGCTTGACGTTGACGAGGTGGTAGGTTGTCGTAGCTTGTCATAGACATTGTCGTGGGGGGGGCGGGTCCAGTCGCTGCTTTTTCAGCGACCTGCTACGACAGTGAGTCGCTGGCAGTAGCCGAAAAAAATTGCGTAAGTGGGTCAGGCCCTTAAGTAATTAGTAATTTATACTGTTATCTAGTTAACAACTAACATACAAACTTAAAGCATACGGCATTAGGGGTTGAGTTTTGATGTGGATAGAGAACTGGCTGGCAAACAGGAAGCAAAGAGTAGGAGTAAACGGGTCCTTTTCACAATGGCAGGCAATGACTCGTGGGGTATCGCAGGGCTCAGTGCTGGGACCCCAGCTATTTACAATATATATTAATGATCTGGATGAGGGAATTGAAGGCAATATCTCAAAGTTTGCAGATGACACTAAGCTGGGGGGCAGTGTTAGCTGTGAGGTGGATGCTAGGAGACTGCAAGGTGACTTGGATAGGCTGGGTGAGTGGGCAAATGTTTGGCAGATGCAGTATAATGTGGATAAATGTGAGGTTATCCACTTTGGTGGCAAAAACAGGAAAGCAGACTATTATTTAAATGGTGGCCGATTAGGAAAAGGGGAGATGCAGCGAGACCTGGGTGTCATGGTACACCAGTCATTGAAAGTAGGCATGCAGGTGCAGCAGGCAGTGAAGAAAGCGAATGGTATGTTAGCTTTCATAGCAAAAGGATTTGAGTATAGGAGCAGGGAGGTTCTTCTTCAGTTGTACAGGGTCTTGGTGAGACCACACCTGGAGTATTGCGTACAGTTTTGGTCTCCAAATCTGAGGAAGGACATTATTGCCATAGAGGGAGTGCAGAGGAGGTTCACCAGACTGATTCATGGGATGTCAGGACTGTCTTATGAAGAAAGACTGGATAGACTTGGTTTATACTCTCTAGAATTTAGGAGATTGAGAGGGGATCTTATAGAAACGTACAAAATTCTTAAGGGTTGGACAGGCTACATGCAGGAAGATTGTTCCCGATGTTGGGGAAGTCCAGGACAAGGGGTCACAGCTTAAGGATAAGGGGGAAATGAGACCGAGGGACCGAGATGAGAAAAACTTTTTTCACACAGAGAGTGGTGAGTCTCTGGAACTCTCTGCCACAGAGGGTAGTTGAGGCCAGTTCATTGGCTATATTTAAGAGGGAGTTAGATATGGCCCTTGTGGCTAAGGGGATCAGAGGGTATGGAGAGAAGGCAGGTACGGGATACTGGGTTGGATGATCAGCCATGATCATATTGAATGGCGGTGCAGGCTCGAAGGGTCAAATGGCCTACTCCTGCACCTAATTTCTATGTTTCTAAAAGATCCAGCTGCTTGAACATCCAGGACCAGAGGGCACAACCTCAGATTTAAAGGACATACCTTCACAATGGAGACGAGGAGGAATTTATTTAGCCAGAATGTGTGCATTTGTGAAATTTATTACCATAGATGGCTGTGGAGGGCAAGTCTTTGGGGTGATTTTAAAAGCAGGGTTTGAAGGATTCTTGATTAGTAAAGGATGTCAAAGATTGCGAGAAGACAGGAGAATGGGGTTTAGAGGGAAAAATGGCCAGATTGAATGGCGTGCAGACTCGAAGGGACGAATAACATAATTCTGCTCCGATGTCTTATAGTCTCACAAACTACTAGGTTTTCTACACATCAGTTTGCTTACTATACACTCTTCAAGTAATCATAATCTTGCATACTTTGACGTGTTTTGGGTCATGCAGAAATACGAGAAAAACTACATAAATGCAATATAATCTTTGATTAATGATAAATTTTGTGAATGCCCTTTCCTTCTTCTTGATCTTACTGAGATCTTACTACTACGATCGCTGGCCTTGACATTATGCGGAACTTGGACTTTCCATTGCGGAGCAGGCGAGCCCTGGCCGGGGGTCGCTAGAAGAAGTGCTCCGACCGCCGGCCTATAATATATTGCAGCCGCGGTCTGTGGAGCTTTTAACCGCGGGCACGGTGTGGACTTTAAGAGCTCCTAACGCCGGCCTGCGGCCTATAACATCGTGAAGCCCCAGTCTCCGGTAGGAAGCGGCCGATTTGGGACCTCCAAGCCGCGGAGTGTCACTCCGCCCGTTGTACGGCTGCTTGGCAAGTCAAATTCCACTGCACCTGAATTGGTGCACGTGGCAATAAATGTGAACTTGAAGATAAATTTTCAAAAACCCAAGGGATTTCTGCAACTTCATTTGCTGGTTGTAGATTGTGGTAGATTTGCTCATTATTTCATTAGAGTGATTTCTAATTGCTGTTTAATTAGTTTAAACAGTTTCTGCGTCTATGCAATCAGCCATTGTATGGTGGTAAAATACAAGAAAACACGTAAATTGCACTCTGAACAAAGCATTGTGTTTATCTAATACACGTTACATAACATTTTGATCACAACTGCATATTAAGAGTACTTCACAAAGAGACAAGTACCCAAATACTTTCACAGCACTATTAAATTCCAATTCTAAAAAGTTTAAACTTCCAGGATGAGATCTTCATTGTTTGATTTGCTTCCTCTGTCTTAGTCTTCTCCAAGCATTTTGCAATACTGTACGACCCATTAACCATGTAATAGTAAAATTACGTCTGTACCATTCCCTAATTGAAGGAAGATGGAAAAAAGTGACTTTCTTTTTCACCCGCTTAATTTGCTCCAGCATTTTTGTCTACCTTCGATTAAATTCAACATTCTTCACCATATTTAAAAGTTAAATTACACATAATTTAAGCTGCATACTTTGGAGCAAAAGAACATTACAGTTGTTGATTAAATTACTAGTTTTTCAATTTCAAAATATTTTTACTCATAGAGTGAAGAAATCAACAGTGTTTTATTTTCATATGTACCGAAACAGAACAATGACATTCTTACTTGCAGCAGTACAGCTAGTTTGTAAACACTGTATTCAACAGACAAAAAAGGAAGTTCAATAGATAAAAAACCCAATAGAGTGCTAAAACAAAACAAAGCCGGAGGTCCATAGTGCACCCAATGCCGTTCATTGTGAGAAGTTTAGTTGGAGTTCGTAGTGTTCAATAGCCTGAAGGAAGTTGGGAATTAGCTGTTCCTGAATCTGGATGTTACAGTTTCAGGGGTTCAAGCGAAGAATTTAGAATATGTTCAAATTTTAAGTCTACTTTTCTTTATCTGTATTAATTTTTTAAATGCTTATTGTTCTCCTATTTGGAATTTAGGCGGGGCCCATGCACATAAGGACAAGGGTGTCATTACATTCCTTGATTGTTTATCTCTGTGCAGACCAACTGCTGGAGTATTCAAGAACATCTTCAACCTCTCGCTTCTGTGGTCTGAGGTTCCTACCTGCTTCAAAAGGACAACTATTGTACCAGGGTTACGACCCTGAAGAAGGCTTTCGACCCGAAACGTCACCTATTCCTTCGCTCCATAGATGCTGCCTCACCCGCTGAATTTCTCCAGCATTTTTGTCTACCTTTGATTTTTCCAGCATCTGCAGTTCTTTCTTAAAAAACTATCGTACCGGTGACCTGCCTCAATGACTATGTAATAAAGTACTTTGAGAGGTTGGTTATGGCACAAATTCATTTCCGCCTCAGAAGTGACCTAGAGGTCTCGACCCGAAACGTCGCCCTATGTCCTTCGCTCCTTAGATGCTGCTGCACCCGCTGAGTTTCTCCAGCCTTTTGTGTACCCTAGATCTGCTTCACCTTGTCTATGGCAACAACAGGTTAATAGATGCTCTCTGCCTGAAGGGTTCCTACCTGCTTCAAAAGGACAACTATCGTACCAGGGTTACGAACCTGAAGAAGGGTTTCGACCCGAAACGTCACCCATTCCTTCTCTCCAGAGATGCTGTCTGTGCCACTGAGTTACTCCAGCATTTTGTGTCTACCTTCGCTTTAAACCAGCATCTGCAGTTCTTTCTTACACAATAGATGCTCTCTACTCTGCTCTGAACATCTGGATAACAGGAGCACACACATCTGACTGCTGGTCATCGATTAAAAGATCCTCACCATTTCGGCCATGCCAATTTCTCGCTGCTGCCCCCAAACAGGAAATGCAGAAGCCTGCAGTCCCACAACATTAGGTCTTGAAGCAATCTGCATAACACTAATTCATCCTCAGCAACAGAACACTGCGGGCAACCACTTGCTTGTAATTGTGTTTTTGCACCAATATATTTTTGTTTTGCACAGCCTTTTTCATTTCAGTCTTGTAGAATTTGTGTAATTTATGCGTAAGCTCTGTTTTTGTGCATTGTTTGGGCCTAGGGGCTAGTGATGCTGCTACATGCAAGATTTTCATTGTAACTGTACATCACCACACTTATGCCAAAGAAAATAAACGCGATCTTTGACAATTGACCCGATCTTTACTTGGAGAAGTTTCACAATATTACAGAAACATGCCATCCAAAACAACTTACTGAAGACTGGCAAAATTAAGGGAAGGTCTCAACAATAGACTGCCTGAGATGCAGTGAAGAAGGAAAAATACAAGTAATCTTTTATGTACGTCCTTTGAAATGCACAATTATAATGACTGAAGATTTACCGTGACCTTGTTCATTATGTCCCGAAATAAATTTGACCTCATTAGTTATCGTTAATTTATCTTCATTCCTTTCAAAATTTCTTAGACATTGCTTGTACAAATTAATAATTGAAAAAGCGATTTACTTACTTGTTGTAGTTCACATGTTTTTTATAATTTGTATTAAGAAAACTTCCTATAAAATTCAGCCATTTCTTCTGCTGTCAAAATGTTTTTCCTCCCTGAAAATGTAATGTGATAAAATTAATTAGACTGCAGGCACCTCGCGTTTGACACGCGTTTTGATTTATATGTTTTGAAATGATGCGCTGTTCCTTTAATACCCAAGCTTGATTAAACATTCTTTTAAACACGTAATTTAAACAATTTTCAGAATAACGCACTCAAATTTACTGCTGACAGCATAGTCGCATATACGTTTAAATTACGTGTTTTTGAATTACACACCGCTTTTCAAGCACATAACTCCCGCGTAAACGCAAGGTGCTTGTACTGTGTAAGAAACCAAATTTGAATTTCAGATATTAAGTAACATTGCCTTGACAAAAGATCACCCAGTAAATTTTAAAACCATAACTACCTTCCTTTCAGATTTTTGGTCCAAGCAAACTTTTTTTGTAAGCACATGTATCAAGATTCAAGGTTCAATTTAATTATCACATGTATCAATTAAGGTACAGTGAAATTTGAGTTACCATACAGCCATACTAAGTAAAAAAAGCAAAAATACACATGGCACATAAAATAAAGTTTAACATATAAAGGCAATAACGTTCAGTCATCTTCCTCCTTTGTTCACCCATTGGTCGGGGCCTTTGAACGGGGCCATTGCTGACGGTCCGCTGTTCAAGCCCTCTTGTCGGGATGATCGCAACTTTGTCGTCGGGACGGATCGGAACACTCCGCGGCATGGAGCTCCCGAGTCAGTCACTTCTTGCTGGAGGTCGCTGCTTCACACGGTGTTAAAGTCCAGGCCTGGAGATCCTCGGCAAAAGACCCCAGGCTCCGCGATGGTAAGTCCGGGTCGCACCCGCGGCTTGAAGCTCTGGGCCAGGCTCCAGGAAAGGCCGCACCACTCCATATTGTAGACCGCAGGGGGGGGGGGGGGGGGGGGGGGGGGGGGGGGAGGGATGGAGATGCGACACGGAAAAAAAATCGCACCTCCGTCGAGGTAAGTGACTGGAAAAAATTTCCCCTAATCCAAGAGACATTAAAACAAACATTCAAGACATACTTAAAATAATAAAACCAAAGAAGGGACTGCCGGCGAGGCGGCCATTGCGAGCGCCACCTGGTGGTATCAAAATGTACAATTTTTTAAAAATTGATTCAATTAGCTCTGGTCAGATTTTAGGTATTAGGGCAATGAAATACCTCAAAGACAAAATATCACCGTTCTATGGAATTAATTCATTAAAAAGCATACCATTAGCTGTAATATAAATCAGAATGCTTTAGAGCCTCTCTTATTTCACATTGCTATTATTGAGATTTTACTCCTAAAGTAACAATATTCTATATTATGCTTGCATCTAATTATAGCACATAGGAGTTTTAGTTATATTTAGATTCTTGTAAAAATATAATTTATAGAGTTCGTAGAAATTGTTTTCAAATTCCTCAACATTTTAGATGTCATTTCAAATTAGATGTGATGTGGCTTGGCTAACTCTTCTCAGTTTAATTTCTCTCTTGGGAAAAGGTAGTATAATTCCTCAAAAATGCACCAAGATCATATCTAATAGAAAACTGTGAACATATTATAGAACTGTGATTGTCGATGAAAAGTAAACACAAAAATTTAAAAATGAATGATTTCTGCAAAGATTGTTAGAATAAACTTAAATAATTTTATGAAGAATACGTATATATGTGGAGAAATTGGATCATGTTGCACCATTTGCACTAATTGCCAACTGCCTTAGATGTGATGGACCAGATAATGTTCTTGTGTTGAAATATGCAACCATATTTTTCTTGCTCCAGGTAGCAAAGTACTCTTAAGTGCTGAAAAAAGATAATGGATTATATCAAAGATAGACACAGAGCTGGAGAAACTCAGCGGGTCAGGGAGAATCTCTGGAGAAAAAGGATAGGTGAGGTTTTGGGTCGGGACTTAAGAACCATCCCAACCCAAAAAGCCAGCCATTCTTTTTCTCCAGAGATGCTGCCTGACCCTCTGAGTTACTCCAGAACTTTGTGTCTATCTATACTCTGAAGGTAAATTAGATTTGAATACGAATTTTCCTTATTATTATTGAAAACTCAAACAGTAGTCTCAACAGTAAAGTCTTAAACCACACCAGAAAAAGAATGGCATGTACAAATTTAAAAGTGATAAATCACAGGGTTATAAGATTTGGACATTCAAGTTAAATCCTATGTTCATTTACTCCCTTGTGAAGAGGAAATTGAATTGTACAGTGGAAGTCAAACATAAACGTAACATTGGTGATAAAATACACAATGGTGTCCAAAAATCTAAATGATATGCTAACATTCCAAATGCAAAGTGGAGGAATGGAAGGACTGTTCAGAAGCTTGAAAAATGAGGGGAATAAACTTTTCCCAAGTCTGGTGGTGGTGCACGTTTCCAATCTTCTGTACCTTTTGCCTGACAGGGGCAGGGAGAAGAAATGAATGGGGTTTGACAAGTCTTTGATTATGTTGGCTACTTTTGCAAGTTAGTGTGAAGCGTAGATGGAGTCAACGGTGGGGAGTCTGGTCTGTGCGATGGACTGAGCTACATCTACAACTCTGCAATTTCTTGCTGTCTTGGGCAGAGGCATTACCAAGCCAAGCTGTGATGCAACCCACCAGCACACTTTCCATAGTGCCTCCATGTTTCCACAAGTTATCAATTATCAAAAATATCCATGAAATTCCAAAGAGATATTTACACAGACTTGTTAATCTATAAAATGTATGTTACAATTAGGTCTTTAAGATTTGAAATCAGAATTTAATGAAAATAATTTGCTCACCTTCTTCATCTCTTAACCCCAATCCCTTCGCTTTCAAACGCAAGTGTATAAACTCTTCTTTTTCCTTAAAATCAATACATTATATTTTACGTAAGAAACCAGAGACACATTCTTATGCTCTTACAATTTCATCCTTTGTAGCTTCAGATTCCTAGGAGTAAACATCACCAGCAATTTGTGCTGGAACAGTCATATCGAAGCAATAGTCAAGAAAGCTCACCAATGCCTCTACATCCTTAGAAGCCCTAGGAAGTTCGGCATATCTCAAACAAATCTCACCAATTTCTACAGATGTGCTGTAGAAAGCATTTTATTGCTATCCATCACAGCATGGTTTGGAAACAGCGCCATCCAAGGCTGCATGACATTGCAGAAAATTATGGACTTAGCCCAGATAATCTACTTCATTGGAGACTCTCAGACTATCTTTATTCAGACTATCTTGCACTAAACATTATTCCCTTTATCCTGAGTCTGTACACTGTGGACAGCTTGATTGTAAACATGTGTAGGCATTCCGCTGACTGGCTAACATGCAACAATAAAGCTATTCACTGTATCTCGGTACATGTGAGAATAAACTAAACTAGAAACATTTTTGATCAGGAAATTACAATCAGTGAGGTTTTTTTTGTTGCTTCTGGAGTTTAATCATAAAGCCCATTTGTACTCTCTCAAGTTTTTCTTTTAAACGGAATTAAAGATATTTCAAAGGTCTCTAATGGGGTAGATGGGAGGTCAGGATCGCACACTATAACTGGTGAGAGGACGGTTCAGTAGCCTGTTTTATAATTTTACAGGAAGCTTTACAGGGATGATTACAGGGAGCTGCATGTCCTTGTATATTAACATTCTGATATAGCAAGTTGACCTTTATTTGAAAATAACTTAAGAGTAGAGATATCCTAGTCCAATTATATAGGATGTTCTTGATTTTAGATATCAAACATTTGTTTGTAGGTCTGGTCTCTAGCCAAAACGTTGGATAAGTACAATAGAGCAATAGAGGAAGTGTAGCAAAAGTTACTTATGGAGTGGTGGGTTTGTTGAGTAGGAAAGGTTAAGCTAACTGGGCTATGCATCGATTAGTGTTGTGCAGTGTTCAAGAACTGATGGTTGTTGGGAAGAAGCTATTCTTGAAACTTGTGGTTTTCAGATCCATATATTCTTCCCGATGGCAGGAGTGAAATGCGAGCGTGACCAGTGTGGTGTGGATCTTTGATGAACCTGGCTGCCTTCTTGCCTATACATCTCTTCTATGCTGGGGAGGTCAGTACCCATGGTGGACCAGATGGTGTCCACCACCTTTTGTAATCTCCTTCATTCCTGGGCTTTTGAGTTAACTGAACCAGGTCATGACGCAACCAGTCAGTATGATCCAGCATATACTGTAGAAATTCAAGAGAGTATCTGTGGACACAGCAAATCTACTCAGGAAGTAGAGACATTGATGGGCTTTCTTTATGTTTGCATCATAACTGCATGATTTCCTCCAAATGCTACAAGTTCCTCTTACCGTCGTCCAAAAGACAAACTGATAGGTTAATGGGCCAATGTGCGTAGACGGGCATTTTGATTATTCCCTCTGGGAGCTGGCAGAGACCCAGTCGCCAAATATCCGCCTTCAGTGACAGATCCCAGTAACTCAGCAGTGAAGTTAATGCTGGTACTAACCTGACACAAGATTCCCAAATGTTGTGAATCAGACCAATCATTTATTATTTCCCAGGTCAGAGATTGTCAAATAGATTAAGAATTGTATGAAATCTATTTAAAAAGTTACAAAAGTAATACTTTTATCGTGCGCGGTATAGAATTTAAAGCGAAAGGCCATTCCCACATTAATCTTGACACATTTGCAACTAACAGTGTGCGACATATATTTTGTAGATTCAAAGAAAGGAAATAATGCAAAATTTGAGTATTAAGCTCATACAGAATATCAAAGAATAAACAACTTTCAATACTCGCCTTGTTGAAAATTAAGTTCTGATTTGACCAAAATTTCTGGTTCCAATTCTGTGTGTCTATTCTTAACTTTCTCAGCTGCTGTTCCAGCTTGGATTCATTCTTTGGAATATAAAACTTTACACACCTTAGGTTTGAAAGCCTATCCGGTGGGCCAACCCAGTCAAAATGCGAGTCCACTGGAGGCCGAAAGTCTGAAATCTAAAAAATACTTCAGTCAGATACAATTTATTATCATTACTCCCAAAACCCGAGAACGATTGAAACATCCCAGGCTGCTGCCCCACCTACACTAGTCCCGCCTGCCCACATTTGGTTCATATACCTCTAAACCTTTCCTATCTATGCATCTGTCCGAGTGCCCTTTAAATGATAGTATCTGACTCAGCTACCTACGCTGGCAACTCGCTCCATATAGTCACCATCCCCTGCATGGAAAAGTTGCTCCCCGTATTGTTGTTGTTTCTCTCTCACCTTAAAGCTATGTCCTCTGGTTCTGGATTCTCTTTCTCTGGGTAAAATACTCTCTGTATCCTCTCATGATTTTATACACCTCTTTCAGATCATCCCTCATCCTCCTGTGCTCCAAGGAATATATTCCAAGCCTGCCCAACCCCCCCCCCCCCGTAGCTCAGGCCCTCGAATACTGGCAACATCCTTGTAAATCTTCTTGGCACTTTTTCCAACTTAACAACATCCTTCTGATAATAAGCCTTTCGAAAATAATCAAAAAGGATTAAGTTCAATGAAACGGATTAAGCAGTTTTATAAACGTACAATGCGCAGTGTATATTTAATGAAGAAACCAAGAACTGCAGATGTTGGTTTACATGGAAAGATACTAAGTGCTGGTGTAACTCAGCAGGTCAGACAGCATTTCAGGAGAACATGAATAGGTAACGTTTCAACTCAGGGCCCTTCTTTGGACTGAATATTGTGTGCTAGTCCGACTACAGACTGACTGCAGTGGTCTGTGTGGGTGGGGGGAGCTGGAAGAGCTAGAAGAATCATTGTCAATGTTCCTGTATTCATTGTATTTTAAATGATATTTTCAGGTGCAATTGTAATGTTTTAGCAGCATTTAGACAGGTACATGGATAGGAAAAGTTTAGAGGGATATAGGCCAAAAGCAGACGGTGGGTCGAGTGTAAATGGGGCATGTTGGTCGGCATGGGCAAGTTGGGCCGAAGGGCCTGTTTCCACACTGTATGACTATGATCCTGTATCGGATCCAAAGGGTACACAAAAGGCTGGAGAAACTCAGCGGGTGCAGCAGCATCTAAGGAGCGAAGGAGATAGGCGACGTTTCGGGTCGAGACCCTTCTTCAGACTGGTCAGGGATCAGGGAAACGAGAGATATAGACGGTGATGTGGAGAGATAAAGAACAATGAATGAAAGATATGCAAAAAAAGTATTGATGATTGTAAGCTGTTTGTAGTGTGAAAATGAGAAGCTAGTGCGATCCAAAGGCATTTGTTGTAACACCATAAAAATACAAAATGGTTAAACACAAAACTACAAGCCTATAACAGACACAAACACTGGAGGAACTCAGCGAGCCATGCAGCATCTCAGGAGCAAGGAATTGGTGACGTTTCGGGAAGAGACCCTTAAGACTGCAAGTCATGGGAGAGGGAAACTAGAGGTATGAAAAGGTACAAAGAAGAAATGAATGAAAGGTATGCAAAAGGACAATCAAAGCTAACCTATAACATTTCCTACTACATTGTGCACTTCCCTGTGTGATGCACCTTCAGTAATTATGTACATTATGGACCACCCTCTGGATAAAAAGACAGATCTTCGTCAACGGGAGAGGGAGCTACAATCGGGACAGATTTCCGCGATGATAGAGTTGCCGTGAATGATGAGAACTGGAGACACTTTGCCTTTACCTCTGCACAGGGCTCCCTCTGATCAGGGCCACGGGTTGAAGCTCTTGCCCGGCCATAATTCGGCGCTCCGGTTCCCCTCAGGGAAACACCGCGAAATATTATTCCCCGGACCAGGTCTCCCAAAGCGCCGAGCCCGCGGCGCATCACTTTGCCACAGTAAAGTCAACCAAATCTCCCCGCAGCCGCTCCCCACCAAAGGTCCTACAGCGGAGCTGCGACGGCAGCGCACATCCCCAGCTGCTTCCCACTTGTTTCACGTTGGCTCTGGCGGCCGGTATCTTTGCTTTACGGCGGTGAGGCAACGAACTGAGCGAAGCCCCGCTTCCTGTCGTAAACGGACACACTGCCGTAGACTGGCGGGCGGGCGGGGCGGTTGGTCCTGTCGTTCGCTTCAGGTGCCTCAGGTGAGCGCGGCGGCCGTTGGTCCAGCCGGGCCCGGGGGCGGGGAGGGGAGGGGGGGGCGTTAGTTGTGGAGTCGGGGCAAAGCTCCGTGAATCTGGGGGCCGGGCCGTTACCGCCAGGCGGGGGGCATGCGGTGTCACATGTGGGTCATGGTCCCGTCCCGGCCCGGTGGCGGGCTCTCTCACACAAACACATTGATCTATATAAACACGCACAGCCAAACATCCGCATATACAGACACAAACGCAAACTGGAGGAACAGCATCTCATATTTCGCTCGGGCAGCTGGCAGCCCAAGTGGTATGAATATTGATTTCTCTCACAAGGTAGCCCCATCATTCCCTCTCTCTCTCTCTATCCCTATCCCTCCCCCAGCCAAGTCGCACCAGCTTCACGTTTTCACCCTACAAACAGCTACAATGGCCTGTTTCCTTTAGCATCGTTACTATTTTTGCATAATATTTTATTAATTGTTCTTTATCTTCACATCATCAGTCCCCTTATCCCTAACCAGTCTGAAGCCGGGTCTCCACTCGAAACGTCACGCATTCCTTCTCTCTGGAGATGCTGCCTGTTCTGCTGAGTTCTCCAGTTTTTTTGTCTATCTTCGGTTTAAACTAGCATCTGCAGTTCCTTCCTACAGACACCACACATATATATATACACACACACACATATATATATATACACACAGACATATATATGCACACATACATATATTTATGGAAGAGAGACACAAAAAGCTAGATGCCGTCAGCGGGTCAGACGGCATCTCCAGAGACCCACTGAGTTACTCCAGCTTTTTGTGTCTATGGTTTAAACCACCATCTGAAGTTCCTTCCTACATACACGCTCTGCTCCAACAACAACAACCCTCCCTATGAACCTCGTGAAAGACATGGATAGTAGACCCGTTCGATTCTATGGGGGGGGGGGGGGGGGGGGTGGGGATAAATTGCTTGAGTGTGAGTCATGGTGGGGCGTTCCTTGTGTTTCAATTCCATGGAAATGTACTGGTGTAGAGGGCAAAATAACTAATTGAAGGAAAGTAGTTTGGCAACTTCAACCGTAATCTAGCCCAAACCACAATTACCTTGAATATTGTGTAGACACAAGGAACTGCAGAACTGCAACCTGCATAACTGGTTTACAAAAAAGGACACAAAGTGTTGGAGTAACTCAATCAGTCAGGCACCATCCCTGGAGAACATGGATAGATGATGTTTTGTGTTGTAACTCTTCTTCAGACTGAATCTTACGTGCTAGTCTTAATTTCTTGACTGAGGATGTACCAGTGAAGAGGGAATTTATTGGATTTTCTATACTTTCTTTTAAGTATGGTTTGCGATTTAGCCAGTGATTTACTATTCTTTGGGTGAAGACATTCCTTGTCATCTCTGTTCTGAAGTGCTGATCTCTTATTGAAGACTGACTCCTGCTTCTGCACCTCTTAATTTAGGGGAAATAACACTGGATGTGGATTTATTCCTGGGATGTGGGACCTTACACTATAGGGAGAGATTAAAAAGTGTGCGTGAGAGGGGTTGCAATTTGGAGGGGGTTGAATATAACTCCAAATGAGAATATAGTTGGTAATAAATAATATAGGTGTTTAGACGTGCTAAATAATAGAATAATAATTTGATGGTGTGAGACTCATGGGTTGAATTTCCATGCCTGATGAAAATGGGACAATGAAGTCAAAAATAGTAAGTATTGACCTACTGCTAATGTAGTGCCAGGAATATTTCTCCACTTCTGCTGCCAAACCCCAATCCTGTCTATGTCAAACAATAAATACGTTTGAACATTAATAGTGACTTTGTGAAGTACATAGGATTCCAATTGCTTTCTGACCAATGGCCAATGAAGATCCCAAAGGTGAAGCGAGGATTAGAACTGTCCATTCAGGCTCCAGAACCCATTATTAGATTTTGTTCCAATCATAAACTGAGCTCCTACTTCACGCCTGCAAATCCAGCTAACAGCCTGGTGAATCTTTTCTGCTCCTTTTCCAACTTAATGACATACCTTCTATAGCTGTGCAAACAGAACTGCACACTGTACTCCAACTGTGGTTTCAGCATCGACTTGTACAGCTACATCATGATGTGCCAACTTTTGTGCTCCATACCCTTCCCACTAAAGGCAGGCATGCCATATGCCTTCTTCACCACACAGTCCACCTGACTGGTCACATTCAAGGCACCCATGCACCTCGACTCCCAAATCTCTATGTTCTACAATACTTTCCAGGGTTCTACCATTTACTGTGTAAATCGTGTCCTGGTTTAATGTACCAAAGTGCAACTACCTCACATTTGTCAGTGTTAAATTAATTTACCATTGTTAGAATCATTGTCATACAGCATGGAAACAGGTCTTTCAGCCAAAGTCGCCCATGCTGACCTAAATGCTTCATGTAAGCTTTTGCCTGTTTGGGCTATAACCCTCTGAAACTTTCCTATCTATGTTCCTGTCTGTATTTCTTTTAAAAGTTGTTATTGTACCTGCCCAAACTACTTCCTCTGGTATCTTATCTATTCCATCTATTCTAGCAGGATGACCAGATCTACACCTTGGTGCTGCTTCACCAATATTTTGCACAATTTTAACAAAACATTCCAACTTCTATATTCATTCTTCTGACTAATGAAGACCAGCCTTCCAAAAGCTTTCTTCAATACCTTCCCAATGGATCGAGCTCCTTTTATAAAATTAGAAATCCTTCCGCACTCTCCAGTACACCACCAAAAGCCTGTTTTATTGCCAAATATTTAGTGATCTCAGAGAGAGGAGAATACATTTTGGAAAGCCATATAATTGAATAAGCACAAACATGAATTGTTGTTTGTCTGACATTTTACTTTTTTCCCAGAAGCAAGAAAGTCTATCTTGTTCAGTTTAGTCCCAATTTTTCCATAAAACTCCCAGTAGTCAAACATTAATCAGAAACTAAATTAATTTTTCATCTGGTGAGTTTGTTTTTGGCTGGACTTTGGAATAATAGTACACAGAGATTCATGTTTCCTCGTAAAAGGGAAAAATATTGAAATTTCTCATAGATTAAGTTTCCCGTATGCCACTGTACACTAATATTGCAATAATAGATACATTTTGATTCTAATGAATGTAAAATCATAACTAGGGAAGAGAAATTTTAAAAAGTATTAAAACAATAGCACTATTTTTAACTTGCCATTTTCCTTGCTTTATTATGATTTCATCAGTGAAACAATGGGTCTTCTGTGATCTAAATTGCTTAGCAACATGGAATTACCTACTATGGCTACATTCATGTGCACTGGGTACATCAATTTTTCTTAGAATCAATGCATCTTCACCCTAGAATAAATCTTTTTACAAGGGCTTGCCTAAAGTTGCCCCTAAGCAGACATATCAAATCTGTAAGTCTGTGCATTCTTATATTGACTTTCCTCCATCCATTTTTTTTTAAATGTGTGCTGTTGGTGTTGTAAATTCTGTACCAAATGAATTAAACGTGTCATTGGAAGTTCATCATTC
Organism: Okamejei kenojei; assembly: GCA_035221665.1. NCBI lineage: Eukaryota > Metazoa > Chordata > Chondrichthyes > Rajiformes > Rajidae > Okamejei > Okamejei kenojei. The sequence goes on from CM069139.1 coordinate 51,120,172, forward strand.
AATGCTTTGCCTAGAGTGATGGCAATACAATACAAGACAAGATTGTCCCAGATTTGTTCTCCCCCATGGTTACTTGCTGATTGATCTCACCCGGCAACACGTTCACGGGCATACTGATCACGTTGCCTAACCGAGCTAGTAAGATAGCTGTCATGATTCCATTTTGGTGATGTTTGATGGAAAATTAGTGAGAGAAGAATTATATATTTTTTTAAAAGAATTTTCGTAGATCGACATTGTTCAAAGCTAATGGCCTTTTCTAGGGGTGCCGCACGATGGCAGCCTCTGCCTGCAGTCTGTCTGTTTTTCCATCTTTTTTTAATGTTTAGTCTGTTTAAAAGTATGTGTTGGAGTATTTATTCATGTTTTTATGTGGGGGAGGTGGGTAGAGTAAGGGGGAAACTTTCCCAGTCACTTCCTGGCGAGGATGTGACTATTCTCCGAGTCGTGTCCTCGCCCCGCCCCCCCCCCCCCCCCCCCTCGCGGCCTACCAACTGAATTGGCGCGGCCTTTCTTGCCGGAGACCGGACCAGAGCTTCAGCGGCGGCGCAGCACTGGATTCACCGCGGAGCGGGCGATGCTTTACCTGGATCGCCGTTTGAAGCTCCGGATTGTTGTGCCTGCTGCTTCAACATCGTGGAGCTGTGGTTGCGGAGCTCCAAGCCGCGGGCGGCGCTGACTTTAACATCGCAGAGTCCTGGGATCCCTTTGCCGAGGGCCGCCAGCGTGAATCTCCGCCCAGCTCGGCCTATGGACTTCGGGAGCCGTGGTCTCCGGTAAGAGGTGGCTGATTCGGAACTCCAAGCCGCTGAGGGTGTTCTTCCGTTACGACGTCGGAGTTCCATCATCCCGGCGAGAGGGCCTGAACATCGGGCCGCCCGTAGCGGCGGTCCCGACCACGGGTGAACAACAAAGAACATCATAGAGGAGGATGACTGAACTTTGGTGCCTTCCCTCACAGAGGGAAACTTTAATTCCGCTGTGTGTGGATGTTTATGTTATAGGCTATCGTGTTCTGTGTTCTTTTTTTATTCGTATGGCTGTATGGTGACCCCAAATTTCACTGTGCCAATTGGTGCATGTGACAATAAATGTCTCTTGACTCTTAAATTAACATTCAGCTAATTACATAGTGGAAGCAGAATAAAGACAATCTACAACATAGATGAATACAAAACTTTAATGTTTATTAAGCCATGCTTGAGTTGCTGTAAAATCTTTCAACCTGATCTTTCAAAATTAAAAACTTACAAATAATTCAGTACTAATATTATTATGTAAAATGCTAAAAAAAAGAAAAAAAATGAAAAGATTAAATGGAAACAATTTAAAAAAAATGTGTAAGGTGATATTTAATCCCTCATAGCCATTCCCTTCCATTGAAATCAATGAAGAAGCTTTCCCTATGTCAGACCCAACCTGGCACAGGTTGCCTGGACATAAACCACACAATAAATGGTTGGAAATAATTCCAGCTTCATGGTTGTTTTCTGAGCTCCACGAGGAGTCAAGTAATGTAGCAGATACTACAGAAACAACAACAACAAACAGCACCCAGTGAAATAGCAGCGTCAGAACCTGTACAAAAACACCAAAGTTGCACAGTTATTGAAGCAAATATTTCTGATTAGGTCAGAAACTGCTGACATATCCGTGCAAAATGTCCAATGTCAAATCAATAAGAACATAAGTAGAAGCATGATTGGGGCATTACTATGATGAATCAAAGAGATCAATAGAAATATGTTTGAAAAGAAAGATACAAACTGCTGGATGAACTTAGCAGGTCAGGCAGCATCTCTGGAGAACATGGATAGGTGACATTTCAAGTTGGGACCCTTCTTTAGATGTTTGCTCATAGATTTGGAAGCCGGAGCAACAAGGTATGAGGGCATGGAAGCAGAGCTACATAAATAGGCCAACAGATCGATCAGTTGATTTGCAGTAGCAGATATTTCAGGTAGTCTTTCAGAAACTGAGAAAAAATCCAAGTGGAGGACTCAACAGTCATGCTTAACTAAACTGCACAAAGACTGGAGGCAGAATATTACACAAAATATAAAAACAGTAATGGCTGCACACCACTTGATAACATCTTGCCAACCAGAAAAAACCATGCCCGCTCTCAATTTCCTGTTTACAGCTAGTCTTCTAATATGCCAATATGTTATCACCACATTCAAGATCTAATCTCTGCAGTAACTTTTGATGTAGCAACTCATCAAACACCTTTAAGAAATCAAAGGTACATCCATTGCTTTTCCAATCCATAAAACATACTATTTCTTAAAATAACTTAAATAAATTGGTCAGCGATGATTTCTCACCACCCAATCTACCTGCGTCGCCAATTATTGATTGGTATAAACAAGATTATGAAGTTAGTTGTCGTCAGACCTGCCATAAATTTATTGAATAGTGAAAGAGGCATAAGAGACCAAGTTATCTTCTAGTGTTCCAAATTCCAATCTTGCTAACCCCTCTGCTGGCTCTAACATTCAGTAAGATTGTGGATAGTCTTTCACTTAAGTTCAACTATCCTGCACTAACCCACATCCTTTGATTTTGTTAATATCCAAGATTCTATCGTTCTCTGTCCTGAATATATTCTGCATATATTCTCTTAGGTAGAGAATTCATTACCCTCTCGTTAAAGAAGTTGCTTCGCATCCCAGTACTGAGTAGCTGACATCCGGTACTAAATGTGGCAGCCAGGGTAAAACATCATCCCTGCATCTCTGTTCAATGCAGGTAAGAATTTGGGGATGCTTTCTTGGCTGCTGAGGAAAACTATGGCAATAAAGGCTGAGGCTTTTGAGCTTCTTGTCTGTGGGAGTAGTACTGGGAATTTGTAAATGTTGTACCTCCTTAAAATGTGGAAAAGAACAAACCTAGCACTTTCAGACCAATCAACCTTATGTTTTTGTGTCGGGTAAACAATTAAGAGACTATTATCAAACACAAAATTAATTTTCTTATGGGGAATTGTTTAAAAAAAGGATATCTAATGCCTTTCTTTATCACATATCTTTGTTGGCACCATATATGTGGTGACTCTTTGCGTACTTTGTGTATTTTAAGCAAAAACATAGAATTTCATTGTATCTAGGTATATGTGACAATAAAGTATCATTCATTCATTCGTAAAGGTATTTAAAAGGCAAAAAACCAATTTTGCTGGAATTAGCAACACAGGCATTTCTCACATTCCACAGTCTTCCTCATTCCATTTTAACTTATTCCAACATTTCTTCCTCGAGGATTTACGTAAGTTCACCTGAAGTATAATTATGAAACTTGCATCATACATGGTTCTCGATTCTCCTACACTGGGCAAGAGACTCTGTGTGTTCACCAGATCTATTCCTCTCATGATTTTGTCCACCTCTATAAGATCACCCCTCATCCTTCTGCGCTCCAAGGAATAGAGTCAAGCCTGCTCAACCTCTCCCTGTAGCTCAGGACCTCGAATCCTGGCAACATCCTCGTAAGTCTTCCACTGCACCCTTTCCAGCTTGGAAATGTAACTGCCATCTAACTATATTTTATTATTGTCTCTAGAATTAAAGTTTAGAACTGAAGCCAAGAAGTGACTCCATGACCAGCATTTTTTCGTTCAATTTTCAGACACACGATTGATTCATTAGGGGAAAAAGAAAAACATGGACATGGGTCAACAACATCCTTCTTTGATTAAGGTTCAGGAAATTCAGAAGGAAATACTGGAAACCAAACGACTTGTACTTTTGTTCAGTGGTACTAAATCTGACAGAGAATATAAGCAACTAGAGAGCTCTTTGATGAAGTTGCTCTTTGAGTTGGATGCAGTGCAGTAGATACAGACGGAAAGACGGCAATTCAGAATGGACGCAAAGTTGCAGCAAAGGAGGTGGAGGATCTTCTGAAGGAGCTGGAGCAAACTGCAACTCACCCGTCACGCCTGAAGGTGGAACAGATCTTCGGTGATGCACAGCAGCTGGTTACCAATGAGCTATCATCTGCTGAGGGCTTGATAACCGAGGAGTTTGCAGATCGCATCCAAGAAATCATTTTTCAGCTGACACAGGTTAAGACAGGAGGGAAAATTAGCTTGAGGAAAGCCAGATATCGGGCACTGACAAGAATTTGTGCTGTGCAGGACATCATTGACAACTGCATTGGGCGACAAGCACTCAGTTTGCCCCTCTCCTCAAATACTCATCCTTCTGTTTCTAAAATCAATTCCGTTTTATGTGAAGTTAGCAAAGGAAGATGGGATGTGATTGGCCTGCTGATGAGCCTAAACGCCCTGGACAATTGTGGCCATCTGTCCCGTGTCCTCACTGGATTGTTAATGCAATTGGATGCTATAGATGTGTCCGGACACTTGGAGGTGAGAAACTATAGGAAACGAGTGGTGCACGAAGATCAATTGCTTACTGGGACATTTGGAGATGGAATCAGAGGGAGAGTCTGCGGGACGTTATGATTTAGCACAGAATCAGTCCATCAAACGGATAGAGGAAATACGTCAGAAGACGACGCAATTAAAATATCAGCTGCTGCAACTGGAAAATGCCTCTAATCTGCACTTCAAACCACATGCTGAATTGCAAAGTCTTCTCAGTGAGTTGGATCAAGTAGACATTGACAAGAATCCGTGTATTCGTGAAGCTAGAAGAAGGTCAGTGGTTGATGTGCAGGCTGTGATTGCTTATTTTGACTTGAAGGAGACTCTTGAAAAGAGAGAGAACATGAAGGAGGAACTAACAAATGAGCACCCTTCACAGAAAGCCATATGGGAGGAGGTCCTACGTCACTTATCAGAATTTCAAAAGCAAGCGTTATCATTTGATGGTGTGTTAGAAACTGACAAGAATTATGTGATACTGGAAGAAATGCTTACAAAACAACTTTTAGCACTCGACGCTGTGGAAACCCAAGGAGATGATGGTGCTAAGATTGCCAGAAAACAAGCAGTGAAGTTTGCCCAGAATATTTTAAATTACCTAGACATGAAAACAGATGAATGGGAATACTAATTCATGAATTAGTATTTTTAAGCTTAAGCTTTTTTAACAGCTTAAGGGAATTGTTCAGGCTGCTGCATTTATCAATGCCATGCAGATTAAACCCCATCTCATAAGTTATCATAATTTACAAAATAAGTCTTTACAAAAAAGATGAACCAAGTTTTGGTACAAATGAATGCTATGGCAATGTTTTGCATATTTTATTTTGATGTCATTAAAGTAAATTGGTATTTGGAAATATTCTAGTTAAAATATTGGAAGAATTTAAGCCCTATCACATGCTGCTTTTCAATATTTTTGAAAATGTCATGTTCAGGACATTAGCTGAGAAGTGTGGATCTTTAGCTACATATATTTTCACCGGCAGTATGGAGTGCTAGATGCATGCCAGTTATTTTTATTCTCTTTCGTTGTGGGCTATGTTTTCTTTCTACTTACATTGGATTAAAATAATTCATAATCATAGCTCATAGTTATTTTGTAGTTCATGTACAGCATGCCACTGCACTCTCCCATGGACTGTATTGTTTTTTCTTCAGACTCGATATTAAAATAATTTTAAAATGACAGATTATTTCAAGAATGAACGACATTGGCAAAGATTTTACTTTCAAATATCAGTGTTTTAGCGATATTGAGTGCCTATAATTGGAGAATATTTTTTCAAAAACATTTACACTGCACTTGAGAATCCTTTGACAAAGGTGTGCGTAAACACATAACTCTTTTGTGGGATTCCAAATAAATAACCGCACGTGACGAAAGTGCAGTTTGAATGTTATTTAATAATATTAAATAAAACTAGATTTCAATGAAATTGAATTATAAAGTGTCTGTTTTTAACAAAATATTAGAAATTGATGGAATACCTAAACTGGATAAGGATCTGAGAAGCAAGCCCCACCATCTCGCTGTGCTCCTCCGTTGTTGAGGAATGTTGCAAATCTTCTCTGGAAATTACTCTGGATACTTTCTGATGACTACTACAATATTTTGTAACAATGATTGCAAAAATTATCAAGTATCAACCAAATATATCAAACACATATGAAATACATCAAATATAAACATCATAAAAATTAAAAACATCAAATATATCAAAAACATCAAGCAAAAATAAAACAATGCATCTCTCACTTCTCTTAAATCGGATGCCTTAAGAATGAGACCCATGATGAGGGGGAATTAGACAGTTTATTTAATAAAAATACAAGTATATTATTTCATATTAAATTATTTAATTTGCATTTTAAATTACAATAGTGTAATATTATATATCCTTGTTGTCCCCATTCCACAAAAGCAAGCTGGCTAATTAAACCTAATGTATCTATCCCTGGCATACTTCTACAGTATCTCAAAATAGAAGAAACACCACTTGCACGATATTCAAAAGTATTTTGAACGTAGATTAAAACTATACGGGATGGGTAAGGGCAGTGTGAATTCGGCAGTATTCATTTGCATTTGAATCAATATTGTAGCAAATCTTCTCGATAAAATGTCAATTTTCAGAACTAAGGAACTTAATTATGTTCTTTACGTCTGATGAGAAAGAATGTCCCTTTCTATAGCACACACTATGTTCAACAATTCAATTGTGTTCAATTCCACTTGAAAGTATTATTAAAAATATATAACTAATTAAAGAAAGTATTACATGTTAATTTGAAGTCCTGCTTTTCGCCTCCATTTCTACAACATATTCAGTATGATAACAAGCTTTTGATAATCTTAAGACAGAGAGCTATCATGAATTTTTCACCATTAGAACATAGAACAGTACAGCAAAGGTACAGGCATTTTGGCCCACAAGGTCTGGGCATTTTGTGAAATAAAGGAAAATATAGGATACAGTCCCATCACATTGCAAAATTATCATCCGGATGCAGATGCCAAAGCTATGCAACAATAATTCTACCATTTTTCCCATCATTTCCCTCGCTTTGTAGTTCAAATATCTCCAATATTACACCGGTTGCTCAACACTGTCAGAGTGAAGCCTAGTGCAAATTGGAGGAACAGCACCTCATATTTCGCTTGGGTAGCTTACACCCCAGTGGTATGAACGTTGACTTCTCTAACTTCAAGTAGGCCCGTGCTTTCCCTCTCTCTCCACCCCTGCCCCTTCCCAGTTCTCCTACCAGTCTTACTGTCTCCGACTACATTTTATCTCTGTACCACCCATTCCCCTGACATCAGTCTGAAGAAGGGTCTCGACCCAAAACATCACCCATTCCTTCTCTCCTGAGATGCTGCCTGTCCTGCTGAGTTATTCCAGCATTTTGTGTTTATCTTTGATTTAAACCAGCATCTGTAGTTCTTTCCTACACATCTCTAATATTACTGTGGCATTCAGTGCCATTAGCAGTGGATACAAGAAACTACAATTTACAAGAAACTGCTTTACAAAAAAAGATACAAAGTGCTGGAGTGATTCGGCAGGTCAGACAGCTTCCCTAGAGAACATGGGTAGGTGGCGTTTCAGGTTCGGAGCCATCTTCAGGATCTTAATTTGTAGGGGGAGAATGGAGTTGGAAGCTGGAAGAGAGGAGGAGCAGGACAAAGCCAGACAGGTTTTTGTATTTAGCAGTGTCGTCCTGAAACAATGACATTTTAAAAATGTCGATTTTCTTTAATTAATAAATTCATTCATTAATGCTTTCATTAATTAAGAAAAATGGCATCTTAAATCTTTTAATTTGGTCAGCTACGACATTTCGAATTTTGACATGGGTTATATTTACGGTTCTCAGATAAATCTGTGGAGGTGTTAATGGTACTGTATCTACAGTGTATGATGATTTGTTTCTGTTTGGTTTAATACTCAACCTTTTCTGAAGAAAATCGTGTCGAGAGGGTTGAGGGGGGGATCAAAAAAAACCCATGTGTAGCAAGGAAACTGCATATGCTGGTTTAACTGAAGATAGAACAAAGCTGGAGTAACTCAGTGGGTCAAACTGCATCTCTGGAGAAAAGGAGTAGGTGGCGTTTCGGGTCGAGATCCTTCTTCAGAGTGTGAAAAAGGGACTCGACTCGAAACATCACCTATTCCTTTTCTCCAGAGATGCTGTCTGACCCGCTGAGTTCCTCCAGCTTTTTGTGTGTGTCTTCGGGTTGAGAACCCACTTGCGTGTTACAGTAAGTAATAGTGCCCATTTTTCTTCAGATAGGTAAGCTGTTATTAGCTTTCCATCCTCACTGATCATCTCCTACCATTGTTGTTGATGCATTAGCATCTAATCACACTTTGATTTCCTGATTTATAACCATATAACCATATAACAATTACAGCACGGAGACAGGCCCTCTCGGCCCTTCCAGTCCGTGCCGACCATTTGTTTTCCCCTAGTCCCATCTACCTGCACTCAGACCATACCCCTCCATTCCCTTCACGTCCATATACCTATCCACTTTACTTTTAAATGTTAAAAATCGATCCTGCATCCACCACACTCTGCTGGATGAAGCTCATTCCACACAGCCACCACCCTCACGTGGAGAAGTTCCCCCTCACGTTACCCCTAAACTTCTGTCCCTTAATTCTCATGTCATGCCTCTTGTTTGAATCTTCCCTGCCTCAATGGGAAAAGCTTATCCACGTCAACTCTGTCTATCCTTTCATCATTTTAAAGACCTCAATCAAGTCACCCTTAACTTCTGCGCCTCCAAAGAATAAAGACCTAAACTTGTTCAACCTTTCTCTGTAAACATGGTTGCTGGGAACCCTGCAACATTTCTAGTAAAATTCTCATCTGTACTCTCTCGTTATTTTGTTGACATCCTTTATAACTAGGCGACCAAAATTGTACACCATACTCCAGAATTGGTCTTACCAATGCCTTGTACAATTTTAACATGACTTCCCTACTCCTATATTCAATGCTCTGAATTTATAAAGGCCAGCACACCAAAGGCTTTCTTTACCACCCTATCTACATGCGATTCCACCTTCAGGGAACTATGCACAGTATCCTAGATCCCTCTGTTCACAGCATTCCTCAATTCCCTACCATTTACCATGTACGTCCTATTTGATTTGTCTTGCCAAGATGTAGCACTTCAGCACTTTATCAGCATTAAACTCCATCTGCCATCTTTCAGCCCACTTTTCCAAATGGCCAAATCTCTCTGTAGACTTTGAGAATCGTACTTCATTATCCACAATTACCACCTATCTTAGTATCATCTGCGATACTTACTTATCCAATTTCCATCCCACCATTACTCTCTGACATCTCCATTCAGCCACTGTTGAATCCATCTTGCTACTCCGCCATTAACACCCAAAAGACTGACCTTCTGAAACAACCTTCCATGGGGAACTTGTCAAAGGCCTTAATGATTCCATATGAAACAACATCCACTGCTTTTCCCTCATTCGATTTTCCCTAGTTACCGCTTCAAAAAATTCATGAAGGTTTGTCAAACATGACCTTCCAGGCACACGTCCATCGTTGGACTGTTCCTGATCAGACCCTGTTTATCCAGATGCTTATATATTATATTATCTCTAAGTATCATTTTCCATAATTTTGTAAACCACTGACGTCAAACTAATGGTCTATAATTGCTAGGTTTATTCTTTGTACCCTTTTTCAAACAATGGAACAACATGCGCAGTACGCAATCCTCCGGCACTATTCCGTTTCTAATGACATTTGAAATATTTTCTGTCATAGCTCCTGCTATTTCTTACACTAACTTCCCTCAATGTCCTAGGGAATATCCTGTCAGGACCTGGAGACTTATACACCTTTATATTTTTCAAAAGTGTCAGTACTTCTCCTCTTTGAATCTCATAGTTTCCATAGCTACTCTACTTTTTTTCCCTTACCCTCACAGAGTTCAATATCCTTCTCCTTGGTGAATACGAAGAAAAGAAAATTGTTCAATATCTCCCCCATCTCTTTTGGGCTCTGCAGATAGCTGTCCATTTGGTTCTCTAATGGTCCAATTTTATCCCCTCGTTATCCTTTTGCTATTATATAGCGGTAGAAAAACCCTTTGGATTTACTTTCACCTTTCTTGATTTACTTTCACCTCTTCTTGCAAAGCAAACTCATATCTTCTTTTTAGCCTTCCCAATTTCTTTCTTAAGATTCTTTTTACATATCTTTATACTCCTCTAGCACCTCATTTACTCCATGCCTCCCTATAATTATTTTTTTTCGAAACAAGTGTCTAATTTCCCTTGAAAACCGATGGCTCTTTCCAATTTTTACTATTTCCTTTCACCTAAACAGGGACATAAAGGATTCTGTACTCTTACAATTTCCCTTTAAATGTAACTCCATTTCTCTTCTACATCCTACCATGAAACAAAGTGTCCCAATTCACTCTTTAATATATCCTCACGCGATTCCCTCAAAGATAGCCTTTCTCAATCCTCAAAAATCTCCACTCTAGGTCCTGTTCTGACTCGCTCCATAATTATATTGAAACTAATGGTATTGTGATCACTGGTCCGAAGTGCTCACCAACGCATACCTCCGTCACCTGTCCTGCCTCATTTCCTAACAGGAGGTCCAGCACTGCCCTTCTTGGTCGGTTTACCTCTATGTACTGCTGCAAAAAAAAACTATCTGCACACATATTTACAAACTCCAAACCATCCAGCCCATTTACAGAATGTGTTTCCCAGTCTATTTTTGGGAAATTGAAAATCTCCACAATCACTACCTTGTGCTTACTACTTAATATCTGCTATCTCCTTACATATTTGCTCTTCCAATTCTCGCTCCCCATTTGGCGGTCTATAGTACACCCCTAAAAGTGTTGCTACACCGTTCCCACTTCTCAGTTCCACCCAAATAGCCTCCCTAGACGAGCCCTCTAATCTATCCTGCCAAAGCACTGCTGTAATATCCTCTCTGACAAGCAATGCACAACCTCCACCTCTGGTCCTCCAATTCTATCACCCCGGAAGCAACGAAATCCTGGAATATTTAGTTTCCAATCACAGCCCTCCTGCAACCATGTTTCACTGATTGCCACAACATCTATTTCCAGGTGTCAATCCAGGCTCTAAGTTCATCCACCTTACTTACAATGCTCCTAGCATTAAAAATATGCACATTTTATAAACCCACCATCCTTTATTCTCTGTCTATTATCTTTCTCGCCTACATTTTGGGTCGAGTGCTTCCCTTCGCTGCCTCTTGCCCCACACCCTGTCCCCTAGTCCCCTCTACCGAGTCCCTCCCCCCAGCCTTTCTAGTTTAAGTCTCCCAGTAGCCTTTGCAAATCTCCCTGCCAGGATATTGGTCCCCTTCGGGTTCAAGTGCAACTCGTCCTCTGCGTACAGATCATGCCTTCCCCAAAGAGGTCCAGTGATCAAGAAACTTGAATCGCTGCCCACTGCACCAGTCCCTCAGCCACGCATTTAGCCTCCACCTCATTTCATTCCTACTCTCACTGTCACGCGGCACAGGCAGTAATCCTGAAATCGTTACCCTTTTGGTCCTTCTCTTTAACTTTCCCCCCAACTCCCTAAATTCTCCCTTCAGGACCTCGTCACTTTTTCTGCCTATGTCATTGGTACCTATGTGTACCACAACATCAGGCTCCTCTCCCTCCCTTATCAGAATCTTTTGGACACGTTCTGACACATGCGAGACCCTGGCACAGGGAGGCAAACTACCATCGGGTCTCCGACTGCGTCCACAGAATCGCCTATCCGACCCCTAACTATAGAGTCCCCTATTACAATTGCCCTCCTCTTTTTGCTACCCTTCTGAGCATCAGGGCCGGTCTCTGTGCCGGAGGCCCGGCCTGCTGTTGTTGCCCCCAGCTAGGCTGGTCCCCTCCAATCGTACTCAAAACGACTGAGTACTATTTTCCCAGTTGAACGGTCACAGGGGTACTCTCTAGCCCCTGCCTCTGCCCCTTGCCCTTCCTAACCGTGACCCCACTTGTCTGCCTCCTGTGGTCTGGGAGTGACTGCCTCCCTGTAGCTCCTCTCTATTACCTCCTCACTCTCCCTGACCAGACGGAGGTCGTCGAGCTGCTGCACTCCAGGTTCCTAACACGATCCTTTAGGGCCCCATCTCGACACACACTGGCGCAGATGTGTACGTCTGGGAGGGCTATCAGATTCCCTGACCTCCCCACATCTGACTTCCAGAACAGTACACTGCCCTGGCCTTCATACTGCCCCCCCTACACCAGGATACAATAGCAACAAAATATAAAATCACTACAAAACTGCTGGGATCTGACTGTAAATCAGCTGCTATTCCCTAGTCCACTTCCCACCAATCAGCTGCTTTCCCTAGTCCACTTCCCACCAATCAGCGGCTTCCTCAAAAAAACCCACTTCTCCAAATGGAACGTTATGGATTTGGGTAAGCCTCTGAAAAAACAAGCCCCGCGCTAGATTTTAAAGCTTACCGGTCGGGTGTCGCTCCTCCCCCTCCTCCTCTTCCAACGGCTCCTGTGGGCCTCTCTAAACCTTTAGTTTAGATTATTTTAGAGATACAGCATGGAACCTGGCCCTTCAACCAATCGAGTCTGTGCCGACCAACACTGGTTCTATCCTTCACACCAAGGACAATTTACAAAAGCCAATTAACCCACAAATTGGCACGTCTTTGGAGTGTGGTAGGAAATCGGAGCAGCCTGTTAAAACCCACGCGGTCACAGGGAGAACATACAAACTCCATACTGACAGCATCCATAGTCAGGATCAAACCCGAATGGCATGTTGGCCTTCATAACAAGAGGAGTTGAGTTATAGGAGCAAGATGGTCCTTCTGCAGTTGTACAGGGGCCTAATGAGACCACACCTGGAGTATCGTGTGCAGTATTGGTCTCCAGATTTGAGGAAGGATATTCTTGCTATTGAGAGAGTGCAGTGTAGGTTCACAAGATTAATTCCGGGATGGCGGGACTGTCATATGTTGATGGAATGGAGTGGCTGGGCTTGAATACTCTGGAATTTAGAACGGTGAGAGGGGATCTTATTGAAAACATATAAGATTATTATGGGTTTGGACACGCTTAGAGACAGGAAAACATGTTCCCGATGTTGGGGGAGCCCACGAGACCAGGGCCAACAGTTTAAGAATAAGGAGGTAAACCATTTAGAATGGGGATGAGAAAATACTTTTTCACACAGTTGTGAGTCTGTGGAATTCTCTGGCCTCAGAGGGCGCTGGAGGCCGGTTCTCTGGATGGGATGCTTTCAAGAGGAGAGTTAGATAGAGCTCTTAAAGATAGCGGAGTCAATGAATATGGGGAGAAGGCAGGAATGGGTGGGTACTGATTTGCGGATGATCAGCCATGATCACATTGAATGGCTGTGCTGGCTCGAAGGGCCATATGGCCTATTCCTGTACCTATTGTCCATTGTCTATTGATGTACACAAGGAACTGGAGATGTTAGAATCTTGAGCAAAACACAAAGTGCTGGCAGGAACTCAGCTTGTCAGGCCAGCTCTACGGTTGGAATGAATATAAAATGCTGCCTGATGTGAGATGTTGCGTGACTCACTGATTTGCTCCAGCACCTTGCATTTTGCCTTATGGAAAGGATATTATTTGTAGATATTACTTTAATTTGCACATGTATTCTGATAATATTACTCATGCTAAATCCCATTTAGATGTTAAATATTTCCATATGTGTGGAAAAATCATATCGGAGAAAACCCACACTTTATATTGTAACGTACAATTTGTTAAAAATTAAACCGGTAATGCAGTGGCTGAAATGCATGTTAATTTTTGTATATTAGTTCTAATATTAACAGATTACATTTTACATTTATTTTTACATTGTTAAAGTTGTTGATTAGGGCATGTATTCAAAATACTAATCATGTAGATATTTATTGAATTCAATTTGTTTGTCCAAAACATGAGTTTTTATTTGTTAATGAGGTCTAGTAGCTGTTGAAATGCATAAAAATTATATTGCAAGTTATTGATGAAACTCTTAATATAAATACAGCTGCTGCAATATTTATCAGATCATTTAAAATGTTATTATCCAGGGGCTAACAAGGAGCTTGTGGTTAGTCAATGATATACTAAGGTGCTGGTCTTTATTTAATATAATGATATTTGAGAGCCAGAAGTACAAACCTGCTTTTCAAATCTTGTGGCTTTGTTAAATCTCTGTATGGCAGAGAAACCATACTCTCTCTCGCTAGCAGTATTATTATGGTTGTCTTTGTACACAATATATGGGGAGCCTTACAGCAACACAACTAGTCCTGCAAAGAACAATTCAACTGGAAGATGGGAACATCATTACGTTCCATGTGTTATGTGATTTTTAACTTGAATTCTGCAACGCCGCTATGTAAAATTGCTGTAAGTACCCAAAACCGACAGACATGGGTCTCAAGTGACTGATAGCTATAATAAATTACTAACCTTGACAACACTGACTGACATTGTATTAAAGTACTTAAAAACAGAAATGATTAGTTACTTGTACTTTTATACCAACTAGACTTAAGAATTAATTACTTTGTTAGCTAGTTAGTTTAGTTAGTTGATTATTATTGTCACATGTTCTGAGGTACAGTGAAAAGCTTTTGATACGTGTATGATACGTGCTACTCAGTAATGTGGAAAGACAATACAGGAGGACAATCAGCTGTCCACAGTGTACAGATAACTGGATAAGGAGATTAATATTTAGTGCAAGATAAAGTCCCGTAAAGTCCAATTAAAGATAGTCCAAGGATCTCAATGAGGTAGATGGTAGCTCAGGACCGCTCTCTAGTTGTTGATAGCGTGGTTCAGTTGTATAACAGCAAAACTAAAACCCATTATATCAAGAATAAGTCAGAGATTGTTGTGCAGTTATTTATTTGGGCTACATATGAAATATGGTGCTTTAATCGTGTTATCAAATAGTGCAAAAGTTCAAAGATGACAAATCTGTAAATTAGAAAAAAAAAACACAAAGACTACCCAGACTTCTTAAATACTTATAAAACCCAGAATCAAATTACAGGGACATAGAGGATGTCATGAGAAACCTCAGAACTTGCAGATTACTATCTCTGCTATGACCACTAATTAGATAATTTTACAATGGAATTATCTATATTTCCAGAGTTTAGTTTTGGTTTTTGTACTCAAAAGCTCTGGACTACTTATCTTCAAATCAAGTATTGTGAAAGTCATAAAATGATATTGGAGGAAATTTGTTGAGTGATACAGCGCGGAAACAGGCCCTTTGGCCCACCGAGTCATCCCCAAACATTAAACACAACCTACACATACCAGCGACAATTTTAATTACACCAAGCCAATTAACCTACAAAACCCTGTACATCTTTGGAGTGTGGGAGGAAACCAAAGTTTGTGGAGAAAACGCACGCAGGTCCACGGGTAGTGAACGTAACAAACTCCGTTACAGCAAGCACCAGTAGTCAGGATCGAACCAGATCTCTGGTGCTGGAAGGCAGCAGCTCTACTGCTACACCTCCGTGCCTCTTCGGGTTCCGAAGCAAAAACTGAAAATTGCTAGAATCACTCAATGGGTCAGGCAGCATCCGTGGAGGGACAAACGGAGTTCATGCTTCAAGTCCAAGAACCTCATCAAACTAACAAAGGATCTTGGACCTGAATCATTAACTCAATCTCTCTCTACAAATACTGCTTGATCCACTGCTAGAAAAGTTGGTGGAAATCACACACAATCACTGCATTTAATGAAGTATTTAGAGAGACACTTAAACAGGCAAGACATGCTAAGGATATGAAAAAAAAAAGAGTGAGTCGATCAAGCAGCATCACTGAAGAAAAACATGGATAGGTGACGTTTCGGGTCAAGATCCTTCATCAGCCCCATTGGACAGTCATCGAGTACCTATTCTGTGCAAGTCCACTGTCCAGCACTTTGCTTCAATCTTTCTGTGCAATAGTCTTCTCAAATACTCATGTAAATACTTCTTCAGAGTGAAACCAGCATCTGCAGTTCCTTGTTTTTTCATGGAAGGAGAAGATATGGTCTTGATGAGGGGAAAATGGGAGTGGTGAATGTAGAAGGGCCAAAATATTGTGAGTCAAAGTGTGCCTTTCAGTGCTGTTTTATGACTGAACAGTGATGGAATTCACATGGTGCACTTAAAAGGGACAGCCACTGGAAGGGGCACCACTTTCCGCAGACACTGCTGATCCTAAATAGACAGAATCCTAAATAGATCTCAACCTGGTTCTCCGGTTGCTAGCCATTTTAACTCCTCTTCCCATTCCCATACTGCCCTTTCTCTCCTGGGCCTCCTGCATTGCTTGATTGAGGCCACACACAAACTGAAGGAACAGCACTCATATCCCGCTTGGGTAGCTTACAACCAGCGTATGACATTGAATTCTCCAATTTTAGGTAACTAAAATCCACCCCCCCCCCCCCCCCCCCCCCTCTCTTTTTCCCTCCCAGTCTTGTTCATTTACCTTACCAGCTACTACCTTTTTGTCTTTACTATTTATGAATATTTGCTGTTTATAGATTGAGGGCTGTATTTCCACATTTCAGAATAATAATCATTTCAAAATTGGTCTTATTGATTGCGAACATTTTAGGAAACCCCTACACTATGATATGCTGTACAAGTGCAAGGGGCGTGGAGCACTTTTGAAAGTGGGGGGGCTGAGCGATCACTGATCACTGGCCTTGGGGGTACCCGGTGAGGGAGTGGAGCGACCGAGTGGGGGGAGGGGAGGGTATAGGAGGGGTGTGTGTCCCCCCCTCCCACGGTAGGGACTTTTTGAAATTTGATGTATTAAAATCCTGTTTTAGTGCATTGTAGAAGTATGATTTCAATGTTTTTGTTTGAAGTATTTTTAAGATACTGTAGGGGGCTACATGAGATATAGGACCAGGTGATTAATATTTTTGGTATTGCTTTGACCTCCGAAAAACTGGGGGATAATAATATAGGCCATACTCTACCTCAAAAAGTGGGGGGGATATATCCCCCCATCCCCCGCCACGGTATCGATGGCAGTACCTTCCACGGTACAGAAAATTTGACAAAAAAACGTTTAAATGTGTTATAATTTCAAGCGCTTTTTTTGGTTTGTGTAGTTGGAAAAAGGGACAAGAAATAATCATAACATTTCCTGATTTTGCAAAGTCATACAAATTATGTTTTGCTCGGAAAAAAAATCAGAGTATTTTGAAAGTATGCGTTCTCCTTTTGATGTATATTTCATTTTGCTTTGAATTTAGAATCATGAAACCATGACATTAATAAAGGTTTGTGGAAACTTTACTTTTTTTAAAGTAAGACTTTCGAGAAATCTAAAATGCATTAGAAATATAAATTTCAATACACTGAGTCTCTTGCCAAGAGTAGGTGAATCGAGGACCAGAGGACAGATTTAAGGTGAAGGGGAAAAAGAAAAAAAATTTTTTTTTTCATAGGAATCTGAGGGGTAACTTTTTCCACACAAAGGGTGGTGGGTGTATGGAACAAGCTGCCAGAGAAGGTAGTTGAGGCAGGGACTATCCCAACATTTAAGAAACAGTTAGACTGATATATGGATAGGACAGGTTTGGAGGGATATGGACCAAAATCAGGTAGTGTAGCTGGGACATCTGGCAGGGGTGTGGGCAAGTTGGGCCGAAGGGCCTGTTTTCACACTGTCTCACTATGACAACATTATACCTCAACCATGCATGAATGCTTCAAAATCAAGTGGTCGAATTTTATTGCCATATACTCAAGCATAGAAACATAGAAAATAGGTACAGGAATAGGCCATTCGGCCATTCGAGCCAGCACTGCCATTCAATATGATCATGGCTGTTCATCTAAAATCAGTCCCCTTTCCTGTTTTTTCCCCATATCCCTTCATTTCGCTAGCCTCAAGAGCTAAATGTAACTCTCTCTTGAAAACATTCAGTGAATTGGCCTCCACTGCCTTCTGTGGCAGAGAATTCCACGGATTCACAACTCTGGGTGAAGAAAGTTTGACCTCATCTCGGTCCAAAATGGCCTACCCCTTATTCTTAAACTGTGACACCTGGTTCTGGACTCCCCCAACATCGCAAACATTTTTCCTGCAGTTACAGTAAGTGAAAATCTAGCAGGCAAGCAGGATGCTTTTCCAACCACTCCCATTTGAAGGCCACTAACTTTCACCGCTTCTACCCAGTGCTTGGTACCTACTTCCAGCAGCCACTGGTTGTTCTTCAGGATGCACCAAGCCGCAGCCTGGTCCATGCAAATCTGTTGCAGAGACTCTCACGGCAGCGGCGCAACGCTTCCAATGCCTCCAATGGCCTTGCACTGAGGCTGCTCCATGGTCGGAGCTGCAGCGAGAGACTCGCCAGCCCGGCAAACACACGCCAGCCCCGGTTCCCCGTCCGCATCTGCCCCCGCCACTGCTTCTGATTCCATCCCTCCCTCCGCCCCGGCTCTCCAACACCCATGACCAGGTTGCTCAGAGCACAGCAGCGCCTCGTCCAAAGCCGGAGACATTGAAACATGTCTAGCCAAAAATGTGGAGGGGGGGCTGCGTGGGTTTTGTCCAGGTGCTCTGGTATCCTCCCACATTCCAAAGATGTACAGGTTTGTATGTTAATTGGCTTCAGTATGAGGTAGCTGTGCTGTGAAGTATTGGCAAAGAATCATGTTGTTTGTCTTAAGAGTAGTTTATTATTTAATTCATGCTGTTCGTGCTAGGGTGGCACAGTTGTTGCCTTACAGCGTCAGAGTCCTGGGTTCGATCCTGACTACAGGTGCTTTCTGTACGGAGTTTTCACGTTCTCCCTGTGACTGTATGGGTCTTCTTTGAGTACTCCAGTTTCCTCCCATACTCCAAAGACGTACAGGTTTGTAGGTTAATAGGCTTCTGTAAAAATTGCCCATAGTGTGTAGGATAGAACGTGTACAGGTGATCGATGGGCAGTGTGTACCCGGTGGTCCGAAGTGCTTGTTTCCGCATTGTATCTAAAGCTGTAGCTAAAACAGGTAAGAAATTAACTTATACCTCTTGTGGGTATTTTTATTTGTTCTCAGGTTGTAGGTGAGGTCATGGCTCCTACAAAGAAGAACAATTTTGATCCAGCAATCAGTAAAAGCACATATCGAAGCACACATCAAACTTGAAGGAAGCAGAATTGATATTACGCAGAAACGTCCAGAAAATGGTCCCACAACGATGCTGCTCCTTTCCTTCCGAGTGATGGAGGTCACAGGAAGGAAGTGTTGTTGAACTTGGTGATTTGCTGCATTGCAGTTCGGACCATCGGAAAGCTGCTCCTTTCAGCAAAACGTGAGTGTTGAGACATGTCCCTAAGATTGGATTTGCACAATATGCCAGATCATTACAGTATTTTTCTATCTTACATACTGACTGATAAAATTAATTAGAAACATAGAAAATAGGCGCCGGAGAAGGCCATTTGGCCCTTCGTGCCAGTACCGCCATTCAATATGATCATGGCTGATCATCCAAAATCAGTACCTCGTTCCAGATTTTTCCCCGTATCTCTTGATTCCTTTAGCCCTAAGAGCTAAATCTAACTCTCTCTTGAAAACATCCAGTGAATTGGCCCCCACTGCCTTCTGTGGCAGAGAATTCCACAGATTCACAACTCTCTGGGTAAAAAGGGTTTTCCTTATCTCAGACCTAAATGGCCTACCCATTATTCTTAAACTGTGACCCCTGTTTTGGACTCCCCCAACAACGGGAACATTTTTCCTGCATCTACCCTGTCTAATCCTGTAAGAATTTTATATGTTTCTATAAGATGCTCTCTCATCCTTTTATATTCTAGCCATCCCGGGAATTAACCTGGTGAACCTACGCTGCACTCCCTCAATAGCAATAATGTCCTTCCTCAAATTAGAAGACCAAAATTGCACACAATACTCCACGTGCGGTCTCACCGGGGCCTGTACAACTGCAGAAGGACCTCCTTGCTCTTAAACTCAAATCCTCTCGCAATGAAGGCCAACATGCCATTAGCTTTCTTCACTGCCTGCTGTAACTGCATGCTTACTTTCAGTGACTAATGTACAAGCACACCCAGGTCTCGTTGCATTTCTCCTAATCTGACACCATTCAGATAATAATCTGTACTTGCCACCAAGGTGGATAACCTTACATTTATCCACCATATACTGCAATCTGTCATGCTTCTGCCCACTCACCCAAGTCACCCTGCAGCCTCATAGCATCCTCCTCGCAACTCACCCAGCTTTGTGCCATCCACAAACTTAGAGATTCAATTCCCTTGTCTAAATCGTTAATATATATTGGAAACAACTGGGGTCCCAGCACCGAGCCTTGTGGCACCTCATTGGTCTCTTGCTGCCATTCTGAAAAGGACACGTTAATCCCAAATCTTTACTTCCTGACTGCCAACCAGTTCTCTATTCATGTCAGTACCCTACCTCCAATATCATGTGCTCTAATTTTGCACACCAATCTCTTGTGTGGGACCTTGTCCAAGGATTTTTGAAAGTCCTGATACACCTCATCCACTGGCTCTCCCTTATCCATTCTACTTGTTACATCCTCAAAAAATTCCAAAAGATTAGTCTTTTCCCCTCCATAAATCCATGCTGAGTTTGACCGATCCCATTACTGCTTTCCAAGTGCGCTGCTATAACATCTTTAATAATCGACTCCAGCACCTTCCCCACTACGATGTAAGGGCTAACATCTATAATTCCCCGTTTTCACTCTCCCTCCTTTCTTAAATAGTAGAGTTACATTGGTTATCCTCCAGTCTCCAGTCGAGAGGAAAGCATCCACGATTTCTAGCACCACCTCCTTGATTACTCTGGGATACAGAGCATCAGGCCCTGGGGATTTATATGCCTTCAGTCCCAACCAGGCACGTGCTGTGAGTAATTACTCAGGGAAGGCAGTCAGTCGGCTTTAAAAAAAAAAATCTTAAATCACGCATGCGCAGATTGTTCTCTTCGTAAAAAATAAAAAATAAGTAACAATTCAATTTTCCCAATGCTTCTAAATCACCTTCATTTTTTAATTACTGGGTGGGGGACGGAGGATGAAGGCAGGTGGAGAGATGGTGGGAAAAACGGGAGCACACCGGGATGTTGAATCAGTTGTCATCTTATTGAATGACAATACTAATTCAAGGGTCCAATTGGAGGGAGAGTTCCTTTGACAGCGTGTGGAGAGTCTGTGCCAGGGGTTAAAGATGCGGGGAGGGCAGGAGTGTTGAAAAGGGGGGGGGGGGGGGGTCGGAGATCATATCAGTAACTCACTCACCGCTGCCGCAGCGCTCCGGGCACGGACAGCAGAACTGGCCGCCACTTCCGGGGATAGAAGCAGCTCGGGTGACTGCGAGCGGCTGCCGGGACCCGACAGCAGAACTGGCTGCCACTTCAGCGCCTTCTGCCGGCCCGCTCACCTCTGGCAGTGCTCTTCGTCTGAACATCTCTCACCTGCCGCTCGCCGGCTTCACTCATGTCAACCGCATCCCACAAATCCTTAAATTCCCACAGCCAAGTAACCTCAACTGGTCCCGTGGACAAGCTGTCGGAATTTAAAGATTTGCGGGAAGCCGGCCGGCGAGCGGCAGGTGAGAGATGTTCAGACGGCGAACACTGCTAGAGGTAAGTGGGGACCAGCAGAAGGGGCTGAAGTGGCAGCCGGTTCTGCTGTCGGGTCCCGGCGGCTGCTCAAAGTCAGTCACCCGAGCTGCTTCCTTCCTCGGAAGTGGTGGCCAGTTCTGCTGCGACAGCCACCCAAGCTAATTCACTGCTGAAGAATTAGCGTCTGAAGAAGGGTTTCAGCCCAAAACGTTGCCTATCTCCTTCGCTCCATTGATGCTGCTGCACCCGCTGAGTTTCTCCAGCATTTTGTGTACCCTCGATTTTCCAGCATCTGCAGTTCCTTCTTTAACAAGCTAATTCACTCCCCGGCCACAATAAAACCATATAGCAATTACAGCACGGAAACAGGCCATCTCGGCCCTTTTAGTCCGTGCCGAACACTTACTCTCACCTAGTCCCATCTACCTGCACTCAGACCGGAGCGTGGCAAGTGGGTTACTGACCCCAATCCCCTCCTTCACAGCGCCAGACACTGTGAACGGAGCTCTCCCTCCACCCCGGGAAATACAATATTTAAAAACATAAAGCACCAAGAAATGCACTTACCACGTTATTGGTACATTAAGTCCATTCTTCTCTCTTTGTTTCCTAAGATACTATTAAAATAATGGCAATCCATATTTGAAAGTCCCAACAGTTTACCTAACACCATTTTCTGACTAATGTGGATTCCCTTCAGTTCCTACCTCCCACTAGATCCTCAGTCCCCTAGTATGTCCGGGAGATTGTTTGTGTCTTCCCTAGTGAAGACAGAACCAAAGTACTCATTTAACTGTTCCGCCATTTCCTTGTTTCCCATTATAAATTCACTTTTCTCTGACTGTTAAAAAACTACATTCTTCTTCACTAATCTTTTCCTTTCTACATACCTAAAGAAACGTTTACAGTCAGTTTTTATATCCCCTGCAAGCTTTCTTTCATGCTCTTTTGACCCCCACTTACTGTAATTATCTCCTTTGTCCTCCTCTGTTGAGTTTTAAATTTCTCCTAGTCCTCTGGTTTGCCGCTTCTTCTGGCCAATTTATATGCCTCTTCCTTGGATTTTCACTAACCTTGACTTCCCTTGTCAGCCATGGTTGAGCCTCCTTCCCAGTTTTACTTTTTCGCCAGACAGGGATGAACAATTTCTGGAGTTCATCCATGCGGTCTTTTAATCTTTTCCATTTGCATCTCCACTTTCAACCCTTTAAGTATAATTTGCCAGTCTATCCTCGCCAATTCCCGTCTTATACCTTCTCAAAGTCTTCTTTATTCAAGTTCAGGACCCTAGTCTCTGAATTAACCGTGTCACTCTCCATCCTAATGCAGAATTCCACCATATTATGGTCATTGTTGCCCAAGTGGCCTTGCCCAACAAGATTGCCATCTAATTCTTCCTCATTACACAATACCCAGTCTAGGATGGCCTGCCCTCTAGTCGGTTCCTCTACATTTTGGTTTAAAAACCCATCCCGTATACATTCCAGGAAATCCTCCTCCTCAGCACTGTTAGCAATTTGGTTGGCCCAATCAATATGTAGATTAAAGTCACCCATGATAATCGCTGTACCTTTGCATCACGCATCCCTAATTTCCAGCTTGATGCTATCCCCAACCTCCCTTCTGCTGTTTGGTGGTCTGTATACAACTCCAACAAGCGTTTTCTGGCAGCAAAGACAAATAATGTATAATCTGCAGTGAGACCTACTGTTCTATTTTGATTATTTCTCTGCATATTAGCAA
Organism: Okamejei kenojei; assembly: GCA_035221665.1. Classification (NCBI taxonomy): domain Eukaryota; kingdom Metazoa; phylum Chordata; class Chondrichthyes; order Rajiformes; family Rajidae; genus Okamejei; species Okamejei kenojei. The sequence goes on from CM069139.1 coordinate 51,143,468, forward strand.
AATTAAATCTCCAATATTAGTATTAAATGAACACATCTATAAAATAATTAAATTGTCCTCCAGGGGGCATTTGAAGTCCACATGTGCACTTTGCATTTAAGTATTAAGGCTTGCACAACTCAAGTCAGTGAAACAGAAACTACAATCCTCTGGGATTTTAAATGAACATTTTCATAAATGAGAGTGACTACAATCAATATTGTGCTAAATTAATGGCATGTCAGAAAATAAATTATGAAATTTAAAAATTCCTGAAAAAATTGTTATTGTTTGCAGGAAATTTCATTATTACAGCTTCTATATCATTCAAAAATGTAAAAATATATTAAAAATGGTCAAATTATGAACCAAATAAAAGGATTTCTCAAATAAGTTGTAATCTTTTCTTGAATTATATAATGAGAATGCATTCCAAAGATCACATTTATAGGTAGAGTCACAACAGGCTCTTCATCTCAACACACGAAGTTGACCAAAATGCCCCATTACAGCCAGTCCTGCTTGCCTGTGTTTGGCCCATGATTTATTGACTTCATAAGTCTCAGGATGTTCAGCACCTCCTCGACTGTAATACAGTTTCTCCTCAACACATCTCCATCAACTTTCCCAGGTTCCCGAGTCATTGTCTTTCGCACCAAAAACAAAGGAGAAATATTTATTGAGGACCTCATGTTAAGCAGTAAAGCAACTACCCGTCTACTCTCACATGTGCATCACTGTACCCTGGAACGCTAAGCTGGCAGTCCTATAATGTGTAGGAAGAAAATGCAGTTGCTGCTTTTAACCGACTATGGTGTCTTTCTTCTGTTGCTAGTCAGGGTAATTCCCATAATCCCAGGAATCCCAACCCTTCACAAAAGTTCCCCTTCCTCAGGTCAGGAAGCAGACTTCATATGTAGAATTATCCAGCTCTACCAGACTATATCTTTATCTTTTAAAACCAAGACGTCTTGAAGTAAAACCAACCAATACACCACTAACTGAACCATCTTACCGCAACTAGAGAACAGTCCTGAACTACTATCTACCTCATTGGAGACCCTCGGACTATCTTTGATCAGACTTTACTGGACTTTATCTTGCACTAAATGTTATTCACGTTATTCCCTTTATCATGTATTTGTACACTGGGGGTGGCATGACTGTAATCATATATTGTCTTTCCGCTGATGATTAGCACAACAAAAGCTTTTACAGTACCTCTGTACACGTGACAATAAAATTAAAACTAAACCAACATCTGGCTGTTTTACTCTTTAGCTTTCAGTGAATAGTGTACAGTTATCCTAAAAATCACTGAATATCAACATCCGAGTCTCTCAGGCTTTCAAAGATATTCTGCCTTCCCACTTCTCCTTACAAAGTGGATAACCACATTATTTTCTGCTTGCCATATGTCGCCCACTCACACAACCAGCCTTTCAAAGCCTCTTTGTGATCTTTTCCTACCCTGTATTTAGTGACCCAGCAGCAAACCTGAAAGAACTTCTTGGCGCTGAAAACTATGATTTTGTAAGTGTGTTATTAATTAGAGAAAAACAGACACACTTTTATTTCAAAAGTCCTTTTATTCCTTACTTCTTGTTGGTCTCATAAGTTATAGGAGCAGAATGTGGCCATTAGGCCCATCAAGTCTACTCCACCATTCAATCATGGATGATCTATCTTTCCCGCTCAACCCCATTCTCCTGCCTACTCCCCATAACTCCTGACATCCTTACTAATCAAGAATCTATCAATCTCTGTCTTAAAAATATCCATTGACTTGGTCTCCACAGCCTTCTGTGACAATGAATTCCACAGATTCAACGCCCTCTGATTCAAGAAAATCCCTCCTCATCTTTCTAAAGGTACGTCCTTTTATTCTGAGGCTATAGCTCTGGTCCAAAACTCTCCCACTAGTGGAAAAAGTCTTACAATCAATCACTGTATCCAGGCCTCCTGTGCTGTATGTTAATCCTTGCCAAAGGTGATTGAGAAGGCAATATACTGTAATGTTCCTTCTAGCCTCACTGAGTGGCAATTGGTGGAATGAGGTTTTACAACAGCATTCCAAGCTGTAATTGTTATATGGTTATTTGGTTATAAGGCAGCTTGTCTCCACCTACCAGTTTCTTACTTTAGACTTTAGACATACAGTGTGGAAATAGGCCTTTCAGCCCACCGTGTCTGCACTGTCCAGCGATCACCCTGTACGCTAGTACTGTCCTACACATTTGGGCCAATTTACAATCTACTGAAGCCAATTAACCTACAAACCTGTATGTCTTTGGGATGTGGGAGGAAACCAGAGCATCCAGAGAAAACCCACGCGGTCACGGGGAGAATGTGCAAACTCCTTACAGACAGTACATCAAACCTGGGTCCTGGCGCAACTTTACCGCTGCACCACTGTGCCACCCTAGCATGAATAAAAATAATAAACTCCAAGATGTACAGGTATGTAGGTAAATTGGCTTGTTATGTGCAAAATTGTCCCTAGTGTGTGTAGGATTATGTTATTGTGTGGAGAATGCTGCTCAGTGCAGACTTGGTGGGTCGAAGGGCCTGTTTCTGTGCTATATTGCTAAACTAAAAAAGATGAAGACAAACAACATATGATTCATTGCCGATACTTCACAGCACAGTTACCTCATACTGAAGAAGAGTCCCAACCCAACCCAGAACATCACCTGTCCATGTTCTCCACAGCTGCTGCTTGACCCACTGAGTAACTCCAGCAATTTGTGTCCTTTTGTACTTTAAACTGAGTATTATTTCAAATCATTAACTGAATTGCATTGCCATACGCAAAACATATCTAATAATTGTGTTATAGTACAGAGCAGGGAAACCAATATTATCACAGAGTTTTAAAATTAATTTCCTCAATATATAGTTTCAGAGATCTGGTTTCGATCCTGACCTTGGGTGCTGTCTGCATGGAATTTTCATATTCTCCCTGTGACCGCGTGGGTTTCCTCCTCCTGATTCTCCGGTTTCCTCCCACATCGCAAAGGCGGGTGCGTTTGTGGGTTAATTGGTCTCTGTGAATTGCCCCTCATATATACGGAGTGGATGAGAAAGTGCCTGGGTTCCCTCACTGGGGACAGCCAGAGAAGAGATCCGACCGCCGGCCTGCGGCCTACAACATCCTGAAGCCATGGCCTCCGGTAGGAAAGCGCCGATTCAGGACCTCCAAGCCGATGAGAGGGCCTGTACATCGGGCAGGCCGTAGCAGCGACTACGGAGGTTTATGGCCCCGACCACGGAGGTTGAACAATGGAGGAGGACTGACTGTAATTTGTGCCTTCCACCACAGTGAAGAATGCTGTGGTGGATGTTTGTGTTTTAATTTTATTGTGTATTGTGTGTGCTTTTTTGATTGTACCGCTGCTGGCAAATTAATTTCACTGCACTTATATGTGTATGTGATTGATAACATAGAACGGGTGATCAATGGTCAGCATGGTTTTAGTTGGACTGAAGGGCTTGTTTCCTGCACTGCATATCTAAACTAAACACAAAATTTGTTTCAACATTGTCCTTCATTCTTACATTACAGTGACAACATCCTTTTTTTAAATCAAAGGCTGCCACTTCATTGAAATTGTGAAAACATTAATAATTCCCAGAATCACCTGTACATCCCATCGATCTTCTTTTGACAACATCGTCAAGGTAGCTGAAATAGTTCTCAAATAAATGGAGCAGCAGTCCGATAAACCGGATTATCCTTCATCCTTTGTTCCATGAGGGTTTTCTGTTTTAGGATCAGGAGGGCAAAAGATGGGGGTGGGTGGAGTGAAGAAAAGAAAAGGCAGAAAAACAAAAGAACCAGAAGAGATTATGGAGGTAGAAAGAAAAGAATGAAAGGAGATGTGGATAAAAGGGTTGAGGGCAAGGCAGAAACACAGATGTGGGGAGACGGAGAGAGAGGACAGGGATGTGACAAATATTGAGAGTGAGGGATAAATGAGGAAACAAAAAAAGGAAAGGAATAGGAATGAAAGGAAAAAAACAAGCACAGGAAAAAAAGAAATAGTTTAATATCCATGAGAGGAGAAAAAAAGAAACCGATCAGTTAAATTTTGTTCAGAAGCAATCTGGAAGAAAGGGCAAAAGGTTAAAAGGGAAGGTGTCAGGATAGGAGGGAAAATAGAATGAGATAAAAAGTGACCGAAGAAAGACAATAAAACAAATATCTGAAAGAGTGAGGCTGACAAAAAAAGTGAGAGAAGCAGGATGGAAGGAAAGTGAAATGCACAAAAGATGAGGAAATGCCAAAGCCCTTTCACACTTACAAAAATATTTTAAAAAAACAGAGGTTTGGAGACAGTCGTAAAATGTTTTGAAAAGTATTTGAATTAGTTTTTTTACGTGTATATTTATCAAGGAAAACGTTGAATGAATGAAATGCCAGGAATATCATGAATAGCAAACACCAGAAATGAAAAGAGCGCCTGTTGCAAACATTTCTTTACAGAACCACAATATGTGTTGCTTCATTAATTGTTCTTAAATGTTCATCCATATTATCTATAATAAAGTTTGATATACAAATAAAGTTTAAGTAAATTAACAACTGATCCACTTATTTTAGAATTAACATTTATCATAGCAGTGCAAGATTTGATATTGATATAAGCTTCACTGATCATCGAATTTCACTACTATTCTATTCATGAAATGTAGCTAAGATCAACGTTTCTAAAATCTATCCTGAAATCCCATATGTGAAGGAATGCTATTTGCTACCCGGCAGAGACTTCATTTAGAGTCCTTTATCCCAGCACATTCTTGTGGTCTCACAGCAACACCAGCAAGACTTCAATTTACTGACAACTGTGCAGCTTTCTATAGCTATTCTTCTCACGAACCTCGCTGGGCGGAGGCTCCATGGTAACCGTCACACGTGGCTTCTGTCCACTTAGCGTAGTCTCCATTTAGCAAAGCGACAGGGGGCGATCAATGCCCCCTTGAAATCTTTGCAATTGGTGGTAAGTTGTGAAAAACAAAAAAGTCATTATATTATGCCTGGGGCTGTGTAACTGAACATTGTGGGAGGAAACTTGCCTGAAAAAACACAAAGGGCTGCAGTAAACATTAATGGAGAGAGTGCCTTCCAACAACAATTCAGATATTTTTGTATGTACATATCAAAATATTCAACTGACTTTTAAAGATGCATATTTTGAAAAACTTTTCAAAATTATTAAGAAAATCCAAGCAAAGAATTTATGCAAATACATTTTTTTTCCCTCGGTGGACTAAGCATTAACCTTTAATTGTAAGACTTCCTTGTATTACCAACAGGGCTCAACCTTCTAATTTAACCTTTACTTGGCGACCTTTACATAAACAAATTCTTGTTGACTCCAAACTGATTCTAAATCCTATTTCATTTCGGAGTCACGTGAGTGACTTCGTGAAGACCCCGCCAGCACGCATGCGCGATATATCGTCGCTCGAGGTTGCAGTCGACGGCTGGGGGGGGGGGGAGGGGAGTGCGCTCCTCCACCAGCCCTTCAAAAAGGACCGCTCAGGTAAGAGGAACTAACCTTGAGTTGGTTAGTTCCTGTGAATCAATTTTTTTTGTGCACAGGGACGATGGATAGGAGTTCAAGAAAATACCTCCAGCCGCAGGACTTCCGACAGGAGTCAGCGGCTGCATTCCCCGGAGCTGCCGCTACAACAGCAGCACCCGCTCGTCGGGCCGGGAAAAAGGACGCGGACGTCGAGGAACCCTACTCTACTAGGACCCGACTCTCCACCACGGCTGTCCATGGAGCCGCACAGTGGTAGGAGCACCGCGAGGGAGCAGGGTAGGGAAGACCCTGACTCCCTACCACTGTCACCCGAGCATAGGGACAGTGGGAAAAAGGTGCGTAAACGTGTTTACCCGCTTCTGTGGCACGTTCTGTCTCCCCTACTATACAGGTCACCAGAGGGCGGCCCAAGGGAAGGACTGCACGAAAGTCGGAGAAGAGCCCCGCTGCAGCGGCTGGTGTCGACTTGCCACCAGAGCAGTCCGCCAGATCGCGGACCGGTGAGGGATCGAGGCCTGAGTCTTTTCTTTTCTTCACTCCACCCACCCCCATCTTTTGCCCTCCTGATCCTAAAACAGAAAACCCTCATGGATCAAAGGACAAAGGAAAATCCGGTTTATCGGACTGCTGCTCCCATTTATTTGAGAACTATTTCAGCTACCTTGGACGATTTTTGTCAAAAGAAGATCGATGGGATGTACAGGTTGATTCTGGGAATTATTAATTGTTTCCACAATTTCAATGAAGTGGCAGCCTTTGATTAAAAAAAGGATGTTGTCACTGTCATGTAAGAATGAAGGACAATGTTGAAACTAATTTTGTGTTTAGTTTAGATATGCAGTGCAGGAAACAAGCCCTTCAGTCCAACTAAACCATGCTGATCATTGATCACCTGTTCTATGTTATCAATCAGAACTCACACCGGAGGAGACTGCCAGATCGCGGGCCGGTGGGATATCATCTCGGTCACCACACCCCGCGTTAGCGGCTGGACGTTCGTCGCCTTTGTCCCGGGGGAGGACAGGCGGCAAGCCCACGCGGACGTCGGTGCACCCCGCTTTTTAAAAAGTGGGGTTACATTAGCTACCCTCCAATCCTCAGGAACTACTCTAGAATCTAAAGAGTTTTGAAAAATTATCACTAAGGCATCTGCTATTTCTGGGGCTACTTCCTTAAGTACTCTGGGGATGCAGCCTACCTGGCCCTGGGGATTTATCGGCCTTTAATCCATTCAATTTACCTAGCACCACTTTCCGGCCTAATCTTGGATTTCACTCAGTTCCTCCATTCATTTGACCACGATCCCCTGCTATTTCCGGCAAAAATTATTTATGTCTTCCTTAGTGAAGACAGAAACCAAAGTAGTTATTCAATTGGTCTGCCATGTCCTTGTTCCCCATGATCAATTCACCCATTTCTGACTGCAAGGGCCCTACATTTGTTTTAACTAATCTTTTTGCGCTTCACATATCGATAAAAACTTTTGCAGTTAGTTTTTATGTTTCCTGCCAGTTTTCTTTCATACTCCATTTTCCCTTCCTAATTAAGCCCCTTGTCCTCCTCTGTTGGTCTCTGAATTTCTCCCAGTCCCCTGGTAGGCTGCTTTTTCTGGCTAATTTGTAACGCTTCATCTTTTGCTTTGATACTATCCCTGATTTCCCTTGTTATCCACGGATGCGCTTCCTTCCCTGATTTATTTCTTTTGCCATACTGGGATGAACAATTGTTGTAGTTCATCCATGCAGTCTTTTAAATGCCTTCCATTGCATATCCACCGTCAACCCTTCAAGAATCAATTGCCAGTCCATCTTGGCCAATTCACGTCTCATACCCTCAAAGTTACCTTTCTTTAAGTTCAGGACCCGTGTTTCTGAATTAACAATGTCACTCTCCATCCTAATGAAGAACTCAACCATATTATGGTCACTCTTGCCCAAGGGGCCACGTACAACAAGGCTGCTAACTAACCCTGGGTACACAAAAAGCTGGAGAAACTCAGCGGGTGCAGCAGCATCTAAGGAGCGAAGGAGATAGGCGACGTTTCGGGCCGAGACCCTTCTTCAGACTAACTAACCCTTCCTCATTACTCAATACCCAGTCTAGAATAGCCTGCTCTCTCGTTGGTTCCTCTACATGTTGGTTTAGAAAACTATCCCGCATGCATTCCAAGAAATCCTCTTCCTCAGCACCCCTGCCAATTTGATTTCACCCAATCTATATGTAGATTGGTCACCATTATAACGGTTTTACCTTCGTTGCACGCATTTCTAATTTCCTGTTTGATGCCATCCCCAACTCCACTACTACTGTTAGGTGGCCTGTACACAACAACCCACAAGCGTTTTCTGCCCTTAGTGTTTCGCAGCTCCACCCATATCTATTCCACATCTTCCAAGCTAATGTCTATTCCTTTCCATTGCGTTAAATCTCCTCTCTAATCAGCAACGCACCCATCTCCTTTTCCTCTCTGTTGATCCCTTCTGAATATTGAATATCCTGGATGTTCAGCTCCAGCCTTGGTCACCCTAGAGCCATCTCAACCATGATCCCAACCATATCATAATTATTAATAGCTATCTGCACATTTTCAACTCATCCACCTTATTACGAATGGCTCCTCGCATTGAGACACAAAGACTTCAGGCTTGTTTTTTTACAAAGCTCTTGGCCCTTTTACAATTATGTTGAAAAGTTGCCCATTTAGAATTTTGCCTGGATTTGTCTGCCTGCCACTTTTCACCTTGCTACCTATTGCTCCTATCCACATTTTACACCCCTCTGTCTCTCTGCTCACACATTTAAGAAACCCTCCACTTCTTATTCTCCGTTTGTTATTTTTTTTCTTCTTTCCTCACTATGTGTTGCGTCTGACTGCTTTTCTTCTCTGCCTCCTGCCTCACAAACGGACTACTTGCCTTCTCTATTTGAGTCCCTCCCCCAAGCGATCTAGTTTAAAGTCTCCCAGTAGCCTTTTGCAAATCTCCCCGCCAGGATATTTTTTTTTAGTTCCCCTCGGGTTCAAGTGCAACCCGTCCTTTTTGTACAGGTCACACCTTCCCCAAAAGAGGTGGTTCCCAATGATCCTAGAAGCTTGAATCTCTGCCTGTGTGGGAATTGGGAAATTAGTAGCTACATTTCCAGCTGCACGATTTGGCCCTCTACACTATCAAAATTTGCAAAAGAACAAAAATTTCAGCATTAAAAAACAAAATGTGGACATTTTGACAGCTTATGCAGCTGCCAATCAAGGCAAAGTTGAGCTACAATGGTGGATTAATTAATATTCGAGACTCATTCAAATCCCATTATTGTACCGAACCCGTCAGTCATGTACAAACCGACACAATGCCCAAGGCTGGGGAGCTACCGACACCATTCCAGTGGTGGTAGATGGGGATTTACACAAGTCTACCTTCTTTTATCACAAGGGATAAACCATTTGGAGATGCTAGGGAGGCATTTTCATGGACTACGAGCCCTATTGATGAATTTACGTCAAATGCATGTCCGTCTTCAAATAGATAACACTATTTTTTACTGTGGTGGCCATACTCTAATCTTATGGTTGGTATTAAGTCAATATCTTGTGATGAATTGGCCAAATTCAATCTGGCTTTGTGCTAGACATAAATATTTGGAGATATCAGCTCCTACCTTCCAAGTGAGCTCAATACAGTGGCGGACACCAGTTCATGAGTGTTCAACGATAACATTGAGGAATTTGTTGAATCCCCAAATATTTTGCTAAAATTATTGCCAAATTTGGGACACAGATATCGACCTTTTTGCGTCCAGATTGAACCATCAGATACCAACTATTGTATCTTGGGAACCAGATCCTGGGGGGGGGGGCACCAGTTTGGAGTAGCGTGGATGCTTATCTCGCTTGCACTGGGGGAATTTGTTTTTTTTCATATGCATTTCCTCCATTTTGCCTCATCAGTCGGGTATTGCAGAAAGTAAAATATCAGATTCTGCGGACAGGCATTTTAAGAATTACCCGACTGGCCTACACAACATGTATCCATGTGGTTCCTAGAGTATGATCAAAGAACATAGGAACATATTAACAGTGCTCGGATTTTGGTGACTAACCCACTGAACAGGGGAATACCATCCCGTGCATGGTCATTGAACCTGTTGGACTGCCTGGTTCTGAAGTGAGGCCACTCCTGCAATATGGACTAACACCTAGGACCATGGACACCATTGCAGCGTCGTTGCAGTGTATCCACTAGACGACAGTACCTCACCAAATCAGGAAATGGTGAGCCTACTGCAGCTGGATTAACATCACGTATGACTCTGCACGATTCCCTCATGTGCTGGAATTCCTCGCGCGGCTGACACCCTGATGAGGGGTCTCAGCTACCAGGCCTCAAACAGTGCCTAGGTGTAGGAGCGCACTGTCATCCTACCTTTGCATAGGGGAGTAGGATCTCACCAGATTGTGTCCAAATTGATGAGGGGTATCTTCAATTCGAATCCTCCCCGACCCACGTACAACATCACCTGGGGACATAGGGGTAGTGTAGTATTGCCCTGCTCACGTGTTGGTCGCCAATGAGATTGGACTAGCTCTGGATAAAACGCACCCGAAGATGGTGATGTTAATGGCGCTAACATCGGCTCAGAGGGTCAGACGTTGCAAAAGATAAAATTGGATAAACTTGGTTCGACCGCTGAGAGGGTAACCTTCTTTATTGTTGAAGTACTCAAGCAGGCACAGACCTGGGATACAGGGCTTGCAATTAATATTTCCAGATACCCGTGATGTGAGGCTCTGCATAGCCAACCTACATTCGTCACTATATACAATTGACACATACCATCTGGAAAATGGAGAAAGGACTGTGATCAATCCATAAGAAACCCACGAGGGAGTGACTGGTTGCAGACGATCTCCAGGTGGCTCAGGGTGGGTATTGGATGCAGCAGGTATTGATACTAATATCTTTATAATCTCATTCTACCAGGGGCTGCATCCACATCAGCGGCGAGGACCATGAGGTTCATGGACCATATCCTAGTACAAGCAGGCTGGGCTAGAGGAAGCTACGTTCAGCAGTTTTACAATAAACCTGACCCCCCCATGTGCCCGCTACTGCTACGCTTGCGGAGACAGTGTTAGTACTGGTACCCATAAGTTTATCCCCGTCGTGAGGGGTTTTTGATTCGTGTTAATAAAATGCTACTTTATTTTTTTCCGCTTGTCAAGTCTGATAATACGTTAACATACCTCCTTCCAACTGAATTGCGGGAGTGTGTGAGCATGGACCGTTGATCCTCAGTGCATGAATCACCCTCAGAGCTTTGAATCTTCATAAAGTCACTCCATGTAATGAAATAGTAAGATTAAATGAGAAACTTACAGTTTGAAGTTTTGATCTTTATTTTATGCGGAGTTGCGATGAGATTTTCGTGCCTCGCTCTCAAACCCTCTACTATAGGTCAACTGGTAAAATAGAGGTCTCTGTCAATCTTACTATATTAGTCTTTGTTGTTTAATTCTGTGATTCCACCACCGCTGCTTGAAGAATGATCGCGCATGCGTGCTGGCGGGGTCTCACGAAATCCATCATCCGGCAAACTCCTCATAAAATAAAGATCAAACTTCCTAACTGGTAAGTTCTCATTTAATTCTTACTATTGAGTTGTTCATTGTTACTTAGCAAACCAGACTTCTGACAAGAAACTTGAAATCAAAACTGTGTTTTCATCTTTGGGCCAAGGGCTATGAAACATTTAATCTCCTAGTCTGGCTGATCTTGGGTCTCGTGTAGTTGGGATTCAGAAATGGGATGTAGGGACAAGGAGGGGAAAGGCATTCAAAGTAATAAATCACAAAAGAATCTTTCAAGGTTTATTTCTGTGCAGAAAGATGCTTTTTAAATAAACTCTTGGAATAACAATTTCTCTTGTAGGTATTATAGTATTTATGTGATTTAATCCATATTACACGTTATTTAAAGAGCACTTTCTCCAGATGTGCGATTAAACTATATAAATGTTACCAGGGTGATTATAGGTGTATTGTGCAAGTTTAAATAACATCTGCAGGTTAATCTAAACAGTTGTGTTAACAGGGGCTTGGTTGTTCAAGGTAGTGATGTAGGGAGCCACTGAGATGCTAGATACTTATTTTGACATAGACTGAGGCTAAGTAAATTTTTTAGTTTTGCCTTTTACAGTCTTACATGGAAAAGATGGCACTAGTGCTCAGTGGTAGAGTTTCTGCTCTTACAGCGCCAGAGACACAGGTTCAATCTGACAGGGTGCTGTTGTACGGAGTTTGCATGTTACCTGTGATGACCATGTGGCGTTTTATCCGGTTATCCACCAGTTTCCTCCTCACACACCAAAGATGTGCTGTTTTGTAGAGAAATTGGCTTCTGTAATTGTCCTATATGTAGGATAGTGCTAGTGTACAGGGTGATAAAACTGGTCGGCGTGGGACTCGGTGGGCTGAAGGGCCATGTCTCTGCTCTGTATCTCTGAACTAAAACTAAAGTAAAGTTTGAGGCGTCGACTGAGATATCTCCTGAGGGTTGGGTGATGGAAAAGGAAAGAGTACTTAAATAGTATTTTTATACCTTAAATGTTAGTCTAAATGTAAGTTTTTTTCTGATTGACGGTTCTATTTCTAGTTTGAAATAATCCTTTGTGTTTCAATATGGATATAGAGTCCAGTCTGTTTGGGTTTTTTGTAGTGACAAAAGGCAGGCAGTCATTAAAAGTTTTTCCCAGTGGCAGGAGGGCACAGTGTCATTCAAGCACTGGCACTACATCACCATTCACAGCTTATCTCTCACTGCTATTGGTGCAAACATGATGCTTAGATCACATAGCAACACGTGAAAATATCAACTGGGGAAGAAAGGTGACTGAGAAGTCCGATTATATTAATTGCTTACACTTCAAAAATTAAAGTGAAGTATTATTTATATTTCATTAAATTTAATCAATTATGTAGGCATGAGAATTAAATACAGCAATTGACAGAGAATTTCAAAAACATTTTTCTTTGACAGGACCGGAGAATAAAAATGATGAATGATATCTTGATAAATTTTAAAATGTCTTACACATGCCATGAAACCAACTCATCAACCAAACTTTACTGATGAGGGTGATCTGATTTATAACGACCACACTCCCTACGCTATGTGGTTGGACCCTATTTGCCCTCCAAAAGTTGCTTACGATTCTATGGGTCGCAAAAATAAAACTATCACTGTCCTTTGTGTCATTGGGAATAATAAACGCAGCCTTCGTCATGCAGCATAGAATGCATTTTGTTTAAAGTCGACCATAATATTTTATATCAACCTTCAAATAAAGATTTAATTCTACAAAATAAAATGGATATTTTTACTCCACAATGTATGTATCACCTCTATTGAATATCGAAAACTCATGTTGTGAGTAAATAAAAGAAATCAGTGAACTGCAGAATTTGTGCTTGTACAACATTAAAATTCCGAGTGCAAAAATACTTTTTCTGCAATTAGAAGATATGTGCTTATTCCTAAATTACTATGCTTGCAAGTAGCATGAACGCACAAAACAGACAGAGCGATTGACAACAAATTACCCTAGATTTTGTATTTTCTTTTTCCATTCATACTAATCACCATAACTTGATTTTACAAACCAACCCTCCCTCGCCCATCCATATCCAATGGTAATCTAAACTGCACAATAAATGACCAGATCTTGCCTCCATGTATATAATCATTCATAATCGTAAATACTTTATTAGTAAGTTATGTTTTACAACATACGAGGAATTTGATTTTCGCCGTACTGTCATAGCAATAAAAGCAACAAAACACACAAAATACATTTTAACTAAACATCCACACATTGACTCCTCCACATTCCTAACTGTGATGGAAGGCGAAAAAAAGTTTAAATCTCTTCCTTCTTTGTTCTCCCGCGGTCTGGGGCCTTGAGCCTTCCTTAGGCGGGACGATCTTGACTCCGTAGCCGCTGGTGGGCCCCTCCGTAGGTCGGGGGCGATTCAAGCTCCTGTATCGGGGGGGGGGGGGGATCTCAGCTTTCCTGCGCCCGGTGACCTGACCTGGTGTCGGGCTAGGTCGAAACTTTCTTCCGACTGGAGCTTTCCGATATTTGGTCTCTACCCGAGTCTGCGTGCTCCTCGATGTTGAAGCTCTACAGGCCGCGGTTTGGAGGTCGATCCTAGCAAGGGATCGCAGGCTCTGTTGGTAAGTCCACGGCCCCGTGGTGGGGCTCAGTCAGTCTCGAAGGCAAGGTTGCCAGCTCCATGATGTTAGGCTGCAGAGCAACCGGAGATACGATCGGAAAAACAATTGCATCTTCCGGCTTAGGTAAAAGATAGAAAAAAAAAAAACGTTTTCTCCCGATGCCCCCCCCCGCCCACCACCCACATAAGAGAACATTAACCACTACTTTTTAAAACACACTAAAAAATAACAAAAAATACGAAAAAAAAAGTGCCGTTGGCGGAGGCTGCCATCGCTGACAGTGCCACCCAGGGCCCGCCGCCGGCTAAGGGAATCTAGATCGTCCCCAGGGAAAGATGTTATAGTTCTGGTAAAAATCACACCCAACATGATTACCTATCATTTCATTGATACATAGTTAAATAGAAAATAGGAGCAGGAGTTAGGCCATTCGGCCTACGAGCCAGCAAAGTGATCATGGCTGATCAACCACAATCAGTTACCCGTTCCTGCCTTCTCCCATGTCCTTGATTCCGCTAGCCATAAGAGATCTATCTAACTCTTTGATGCATCAATGGTCGGCCGTCACTGCTTCTTAGGCAGAGAATTCACAAATTCACAATATCTGCGGTGTGTTGTGTCGCTTTTCCTCATATCAGTTCTAAATGGCTCTACCCATTCGACCTCGCCCTATTCTAAACACCGGTGGCCCCCTCGCAGTGATGTGTCACGTACGTCCATGTGACGTTCTGGGAAAATGTTTCTGCATGCTAGCATGTCCAGTCATGCCCTTAATAATGTGTAAGAGTCTATTTCTATAAGATACACCTCTCATTCCTTCTAAATTCCAGTGTATACAAGCCAGTCGCCCCATCTTTCAACATGACCGTTCCTTTTCCCGCCCATCATGGAATTAGTTGGTTGTGGGGGGGAAGAATGGGGGGGTGTGGTGATGGGGGGGGGACTCCACTCAGCGGCCACCAGCCGCGGCATCCAACTAGTACCTCCCGGCTCCACTAGTGCTTCCCCGACTTCCACACAGGGATTCCGCCAACTCCACTCTTGCGGACTCAGTAGCACGGCTGTGGGACTCAATCAGCGCGAATCATGGAACCAGCCCGTCTCCGGCGTTTTTTTCTTCTGCCCCGGTGATTGGACACAGGTGCCAGAAGGGCGTTACCTTCATGATGACTGACAGGGTGAGAAGACAATCTGCTGATCTCACGATTTTTAAAGCTTCATAAACTTTGTAATATTCCACCGATCGGAACAAAACATGGTGGCGATGGAGCAGTGGAGAGTAAGGTGGTGGAAAAAATCCTAGCGATATAGTTACCGCTTCCGAGCAAATTTAAAAACAAACGCAAATGGAAGAAGGACAAGATGAGAGTTTTAGGTAATAGTATAGATAGATATAGAGATCGATGGATGGATGGATAGATAGATGATGGTTGGAATGGTATGAAGAGATAGATTATTTTTCAGGTTTTAGTTTGTGGACAATGACCAACAGTATGCACGTGCTTCTAAAGTGTGATGAGATATGCCAAAAAACTATACAATCTGTATGTATAATGCTCAATAAATGACAAAAAGGTCATTTGATTGGAAGAGACGCAGATCATTATTACTTTTAAAAAAACGGATGCTGGAATACTATCTCTCTATG